>JAGFNQ010003407.1:43587-92242 GCA_024364735.1 Boesenbergia rotunda | reverse complement strand
TCTGAATCAAGGGAAGTAATTAAGCTAATAAAAAGCTAAGAAGGGGCAAAATTATATCAAATAGAATCACCAAAAATAAGTAATGAGTATAAATGAAAGAATAAAAATATATTTAATCTGTGCTCATCAATTAATCACACATCAAAGCTTAAGTTAAACTTAGTTGATGACACATCAAAATCGTGGCTCAACCACTTGGGGTTCCAACGATCTCCCTTCAACCATTCAGGATACTAATAATCTCTCCATTTTTAATATATATCAACGTAATTTAAGTTAAATAAAACTAACAAAAAATTTAAATAATTGCAAATAATAAATGCAAATAATTGGCTCCTTGCTTTTATATATTCCTTGGTCCTTTCTTCCCTTTATTGGTCGTTAAATAAAATATTTTGGCTAAGGTTGTGCGAAAGATTCTGAGTCTAAGGTTGTCGAATTAGGTTCTTAGTAGATCCTGCTTTGTCAACTTTTACTCTCTGGTGTTTTCATGAAGCTCTATAAATTTTTTCTAGAGTTCTTTAGTTGATAAGGTCCAATTTTATTGATTTCCTACGCAAGCACACTTAAAACGATGAAATTCAATCTTATCGTTGGCTATAAATTCTTCTCTCTATTTTTTTTGGCCCATATGTGCTTCTCGAGTTCCTCTCCATCTGAACTACTCTTTACCTCTTTGTATTGATAGGATGTGTTTCAGAGTAAGAAAGAAGTAGAAACGGAGTAGAACGCAAGTCGGAGCCGGAAGCATCCCCCACACGGCTGGGTCTTGTGATTCTACACGGCCTTTAGGGTCTGGGACACTCCACACGACACGGTTGTGCCTCCTGGCACGACTGTGCCTCCTCTGCCACAGGCCGCACAACCGGGTCGTGCCCCTTGAAACGATCCGTGCTGCCATTTTCCAGGTGGTCGCATAGTCGGGCCATGCCAATTGGCACGACCCGCACGGCTACTGCCACACCCCACATGACACGACTGTGTAATTTCAAATGGCCATGTTGCTGAGAGGGGTAGGGGTTGTGTGCCCACCCCCATAAAAGGAGTCTTTCTCCTCTTTTCTTGGAAAGAAAATTTCTCCCTTTAGGGGAGCCACCTTGGAGTCACTCTTCATCTCTGGTGACTCATCGACGATCCGAGGACCTCTCCGACACCATCCACATATCCCAAGGCTAAGGATTAGATCCGAAGACTCTTCACTTCGACAGCTAAGCATTTCCTTCTCTCTTCTCTTTGCTTGAGTTGTAAAATGCTTTCTTCCTTGTCTTTGGTGTTTATTCCATGTCTTATGAGTAGATTCTCCTCGTTCTAGGATTTAGGAAGTAATTGTGATGTGTATTTGGTGAAACTCTGTGGATTGACTTGTACCCTTATGTTGATGACATATTTTGGTATTGTTGTTGTTTGATTGAATGCTTCAATGAAGGGGTTATGCTTAGTTCTTTTATATGCATGTTTGATTGTGGTGTTTGATTTAATAGATATATGGAATGGTCTCCATTTAGGGGAAATGCTCAAGGTTGTATGTTCGAGAAGCCCTAAGTGATAAGGATAATCCTTTAACCGAACAACCTTGAGTGTTACCTTGAAATGGAAACTACTCCCATACAAGGAAGAACCTAATTGACACTTAATGGGTATTTTTTAATCTCGTATTAAGAGATGACTTGTGTAATCTAAAATATATGACCGGGGAGCTCACCGCGACATAGGTAATCCTTTAACTGGACATCCTAGGTTACCCTATCTATCTAATGACATCAGATGACCAAAGGGAAGATACTCCGGTGTGACACTCATGAGTCACACTGGTAATTAGTTAAGCTTCCTGCGACGCTTGAATATAGAGACCAAGGTACTAGCTATCCATAGGGCATCAACGACTGTCATAATGAAACCTAGATCCTAGAGCATTCTTCCCACATTACTTTTCCTCTAGCTTCTAGCTCTCTCTCTTCTCTCACTCTGGCTCTCACTAGTTTGAAATTACTCACACTCGGTTAGTTTAGCTAATTCTCCTTTCAACCAACCCTAGGATAGTCTAGATAGATTACTTTTGCAGTCTCGGCTAGTGCTTAATCAACAGTTCTTGTGGATCAATATTTTTATTACTTGACGATTTTCCCGTGCATTTGCGGGCACACCATCAATTTTTTGGCATCGTTGTCGGGACTAAAAGAGCAACATTAGTAACTAGCATTTGAGTTAACCTACACTTTTTTTTTCTTTTAGCGTAAATATTTTCTACATACTTTCTTTTAGCTACTTTATGCAAATTTTCTTCATCTTCCTTGTTTTTTTGTTTATATTTACTGCAATTATTTCTCCTTTGGTTTTACATCTTTACATAGAAACCCAAAACATTTTCTTTTGCTTTTGTTTATGTATGCGAAGATTGATTGTTGCAGAGAACTTGCTACCTGTTGATCCTGAGATCGATAGAATATTCAGAAGAATAAGAATTCAAGAGACAGTTATAAACAAGAAAAGCCTCGTATCTCCTGAATAAACTTATTCGGGCGGAGAAGCCTCTTACACAAGAAAACGCTTAGAAAAGAAACTGAAAACTATAAAGAACTTGTTTGCTAATGCTTGAGATGAATGAATGAATTGAAATTGAGCTATAGGAGTCTATTTATAGCCCTAGACAAACTTATATATTTGCTGACGTGGCAGTACTGGGGCGCCCGAGTGCTCCAGGGCGCTTGACATGTGGCCTGAGAGTTATCCGCAGCGTAATGATTGCAAACGTCTAGCTTTGTTGATAAAACAACCTCTTGGGAGCCTGTATGCACAGGGGCACCCGTATGCACACGGGCACTCGGGAATGGTTTAGGTCAGCAGCTGCTGACCAGTCTCCAACGTGATTTCTGGTCTTCTTGGGTGATTTCTGGCCAACTGGAGTTAGGCTCACCCGAACCCGACTCCGACCTTTTGCCCCTGGAGCGTCCTTCCTTCCGGCTTCTCATCCCACGAACGTCGCACACGTCCTTCTCGCTCCACTGATGTACTCTTCCGCATCTTCCGCGCTCCTCGGATGTACCGAACCCGTCGGCTCACTTCCCCGTGCAATCCTTCTCGTCCACTGCGTCTTACGCTCGACTTCCTCCGCTCCAAAGTTCCTGCACACTTAGACAAAGGGATTTAAAATATCAGGATCTAACTTAAATAGGTTGACCACATCAAAACTAACCTAGGGTACTTACAATCTCCCCCTTTTTAATGTGCATCAACCCGAGTTAAGTTAGGGGAAACAAACATAAACAAAATATGAATTAAATATAACAATGTAAGCACTTAAATTTATTTTTTTGAAAAATTAGTGTTTGCCCCTTAACTTAATATTCTCCCCCTTTGATCACATCAAAAAATAGAACTTAAAAGGTTAAGGGAAAAATATTAAATTTTTAACACAATAAAAAGTGTCCAGAAAATCTAAGTTTTCAAAATTTGCTTAATTTTTTAAAAAATGTTATGTCTAATTTAGAAAATAATTTTCAAAAATTTATTTTTTTTTGAAAATTTATCAAATTTTTATAAAAGTTAGAATTTCAAAGAATTATTTCCAACAATAAAATTATTAAAGTGAAAATAAATTTCTAAAATTTTGAAACTTGAAAACATTTTCAAATAGAAAATCATGTTAAATTTTTATTTGTAAAAAAAATTTTATAGATGGAACAAAGCAAACTTTAAAAAAAAATTATAGTTATCAAAAAAATATTTAACAAGATAAAACATTAATTACCTAAAAATTTTAATCTCTTATTTCAAAAAAAAATTATCAGTTTAAGACGTATTTAGGAACCCAATATAAATTTTTACCAACATGGTTTATTAGAACCTTAGATAGAATATATGATTTAGGAATTTTTATAATTTGGCTCCTGTGAAATCTAAAATACCAATTAAGTTTTCCTTAATATCTAATTTTTTGAATTTCTACAACAGTTTGATCATGCATAGTTGTTTTACAATTTTTCAATTTGAACTTTCAAATTTTCATTTTCACATTTTAACTTATCATATATTTTCAATGGGCATGATGAAGATAATTTTATTTTTAATTCTATATTTTTATTTTTTAGTTTACACATGGATTTTGTCATTTGTTTAATACCAAAATATAGTTGGTCAGGAGGTAGAAGACATACCTCACTTACCATATCCTTTTTGAAATTTGAACCTCCTCTTTCGTTGCTACTGTCTTCTGTCGTAGCTCCACCTTCATCGATGCTCTCATCTTCTTGGTATGAATCCATCAGGGCAAATCCAGCGTATTCCTCGAGATTTGAGTCTTCCGATGAAGATTCGTCCCATGTCGCCTTTAGGTTGTAGGTTTTACCTTTGGTGCCCCTTTTTCTTTGTTCTTCCCTTTAGGGTAGTTTTCCTTCACATATCCTTCTTCATTACAATTATAGAGTGGAATTTCCTTTACTTCTTACCCATATACGGTGTGTTTTCATCATTTTCTGAAGACTCCTCATGTTGGATTCTTCTCGTGCTTAGTGCGATGTTGTTTGTTTTTCTTACATTTCCTGCACATCGAGACTCGTAAAGTTCTAAAGTACAAAATAACTTTTTTAAAGTACTTACCTCTAAGTTCTGGGAGATATAATAAGAATCTATTATTGACGTATACTTCGGGATTCTTGGAAATGTGTTTAATGTATACCTTTGAGCATCTCGGTTAGTTACTGTTTTTCCAAGACTCGTGAGTCCGGTGATCAATTCTTTTATCTTCACGTGCAACTGCGCCCTGTCTCTCCTTCCTTATGGAGATTGGTGAGTTGGTTTCGAAGGATGTCTCATCGTGCCAACTTTGCTTCTGAGGTTCCTTCGTGCAACTCCAAGAATTTTTCCCAGAGGTTTTTTGCTGATGCATAGGTCCTGATTCGATTGACTTCTTGTGACGATAGAACGGTTAGCAGATGAAATTTTACTTTCCCATTTTCTACAAAGTCTGTCTATTCCTTCTTTGTCCAAAGGCTTTCGTCTTTGGGTTTGTCATTGGCGTCTTTGGAAACTCCAAAATCATTTTTCATGATTAACAATAAATCAAAATCTATTTTGAAAAATACCTGCATCTTGCATTTCTAATTCGTAAACTCCGCCTTGAACATTGGCGGGTAGATGACTGGTCTGACCATTTTATAGATTGCTTCAAACAGCGGTTAATCCTTCTGGAGTGTTCTTACTCTGATACCAATTGATAGTAATTGAAGGTCGGCAAGAGGGGGTGAATTGCCCCTGAAAATAGAAAACTCTATCTTTTGTTTCATTTTAAACAAAGATCTTTGTTAGTTAACGCAAATAATAAATAACATTAAAAATATAGCAAACTTAAAAGAAAGAGACAGTCGAAATTTTACTTGGTTTGCAACTAGGGAGGTTGCTAATCCAAGGCAGAATATAGCTCGTATCTCCTGAATAAACTCCTTCGGGCGGAGAAGCCTCTTACACAAGAAAAAGCTCAGAAAAGAAACTGAAAACTATGTAGAACTTGTTTGCTAATGCTGGAGATGAATGAGTGAATTGAAACTGAGCTCTAGGGGGCTATTTATAGCCCCGGACAAACTTATCTGTTTGCTAACGTGGTAGTACTGGGGTGCCCGAGTGCTCCAGGGCATCTGATACGTGGTCTAAGAGTTATTCACAGCGCAACGATCGCAAACGACGAGCTTTGTTGATAAAACAACCTCTCGGGTGCCTGTATGCACTGGGGCGCCCGAGTGCTCAGGCGCCTAATGCTCGGGCGCCCGAGACTAGTTTAGGTCAGCAGTTGTTGACCAGTCTCCGGCGTGATTTCTAGTCTTCTTGGGTAATTTCTGGCCAACCGGAGTTAGGCTCACCCGAACCCAACTCCGGCCTTTCGCTCCTCGAGCGTCCTTCCTTTCAGCTTCTTGTCCCTCGGACGTGGCGCACGTCCTTCTCGCTTCACCGATATACTCTTCCGTAGCTTCCGCGTCCCTCGGATGTATCGAGCCCGTCGGCTCACTTCCCCGTGCAATCCTTCTCGTCCACTACGTCTTACGCTCGACTTCCTCTGCTCCTAAGTTCATGCACACTTAGACAAAGGGATTAAAAATACCATGACCTAATTTAAATCGATTGACCATATCAAAACCAACCTAGGGTACTTGCAGATCAAAATGGTGCCCTAAATTGTTGTGGTGTTTCGGCTGAGAGACTTTAGTGTGATAGAGTTGATTCATTTTCTACCTATTGGGTTGTTTGAATGGTGGTTGAAAGCTACCAAATCCTACTTGTGAGTTCCTTTTAGTATTGTTCTGTATTTTAGATTGATGTGTAATTAGGGTTTGATCACAATTATGCTCGGTGTATAATTTAGCTATGGTAATTGTATGATTAGCTAAATTTTATCTTGGATACATGGCATTAATTTGGTTCGCTCGCTACAGATATTATTTTGGACGAGGGTTCTCGTCGTTTTCAAACTACTACACTGGAGGCGGGTACCCTTGACTTATCTATTTTAGATATTGTCATAGTTTATATGCATGGTTTGTTATGATAGCAGTAGGTTTTTATAACTTATTTGTTCTTGTATATCTCCACCAGATACTAGTAGCTTTACCTTTAGATGCTTCTTGTTTACTCTTGTATAGTTCGTACACGACATGGTTTGATCACTAGTAATACCCTACAAGTATACTGATAGTTTATTGCTAGATCATTATTTATGACATAGACCTGTACATGCCATATATTCTAGGGAGGTCTTTCGGTAGAATGGTGCGTGCGTTTAGTGTCATGCACCATACCTACACTATTTCATAGTTGGCGACCCTAGACTCCCTTGTGGTCGAGTCAGGTCGTCAGATCATGTTGTGTGCACATAGCCACTCATGTGTAGTGGCTACGGGAGGGTGCGTCCAGTTGCCCTATCGAGACTCAGCACGGTCACCCTTGTAGTGGTTTTGGTGTGTGGTAGTAGTCAGGGACCCCTCCGAGTATATATAATTGCTCAGTATTGCTCCACTTGGACGCTCATGGGTAGTGGTACCGAAGCATGGTAGCAGGCAGGGGTCCCTCCTCATTCCGATGATATGAGTAATGAGAGATTTATCTCTCCCATATGACATGGGGTAGGAGTGTTTACTCCACCAGCATTCTGTCCACTCGATCACTCAGAAGCAGTGATAGCAGAGTACGTACAATTGTCCTAGCCCTTCACCTGGATAAGTACTTTCGCCAGCATCCTCACTTATGACCTGTGACGATGACTGATTGGTGACAGGGGTGACCATGTCAATGCATCATGTATATGATGTATGGATTGCATTTGCTTGTGTTTGTTGTATTTGGATGCTACATTTGTTTGACATGCACATACAGATGGTATAATGCATTCAGCCGGTGACCTTGCTTTACCCACGGAGGGGTATTAGGGGTTATTAACCTATATATTACCGAGATAGTCTGATACTGGTATGTCTTACCTTTATAGTATCTCAGTTTTGCATTTTCTACTACTACACTTGAGATTTTGTCAGCTGGACTTTTACTGCTAGTACATACTATGCATATCAGATATAAGTATTTCTTGAGTTCTTGGACTCATCCCGTTAGTTTTATTTTTATTTCAGGATAATCGTCTGGAGTGTCCGGTAGCATGTCCCAGTTCACTTGTGCTGAGATGAAATTTTTCTATCTGCCAATCCTTCCCCTTAAAAGTTTCCAAGCCTATTCCGCATATGAGACGGATTGCTCCTTTATTCTAGCCTCTCCTCTCCCCATAACTATCAGTACTCTGAACGTTCGGGACTGGATCTGATAGACATAACCATCAATAGGCTTAGACCTTTCAAGAGGGATATTGATTGGGTCGGAGTGTATACCAGAAGTGTCGATGTCTTTTGGCTTCAGAGAAGCACACTTATTACTTTCCAATTCAATTTAAAGAGTGTGAAAAGGAGTTGTAGCACTGCGTCCAGGGGCTTCCACACCAGGAAAGAGTCAGAGCTATAAGTGAAGCGTTGGGAAGGGGAGAAGTCCAGAACACAAAGAAAGTGTAATAGAAAGGGGAGTGAACTCGTGTCAATGGGGTGGGGTCGGGAAAAATGAACGGGTCACCGGATGTGCTATTTTTTGACATTTCTAGATCAATAGGCACCTTACCCGAACTGCCCTTGAACCCAAGACCTATCTATCTCACGAAAATATATCTTTGCTTTCATTTCATATGTCTATTGTAAGTATAGAGATTTGGTGTTTGGCAGTTACTTCTATTTCACTGGATTTTATTAAGAAATCGAACATCAAAGTCTTTATAAAATGGTAGACTCCACCTGAGGAATCCGAATCTTCGGTTGAGGGCTGGCTCGGCAGATCGAGGAAACAGAGAGGAAGGAGATAACAAGAACCAAGTTGGTGGTATGAGTGATAGGTGAGAAGTGTTATCTTCTAACTTATCTGTGTTGTTTTACTTGTATTGATATTGGTACATGTTGGTACCTTTCCTTTATTCTCCGTTTCCGTATTTGTATTTCTAATTTGTCGTGTCATCTTGCATGGCGATAGTGGATTATACTTTTGTGTGCCATGGAGGCGTACATCTATGTGTGTTTGTCGTAAACGTACCGGTACACGACTTTTCTTGATGTGTTAGCGTTTCATTTCGTTCTTGTACACTTGTTCCAGCCCTATCGACTATGGGACAGGTGGCTGAGAAAGTTGATGTATTGAGGATTTGAGTTGTTCGCCGTTTAGAGAGAGAAGCTGTTCGGTCTGTATCGGATGAGCGGCTCCTCGAGACGTGACAGAATGTTGATGCCAAGAATCCCTGAGAACGAGGTAACAAAGAGGAACCTTTACCAATTTGGTGCACAATCACTAAAGCAAATGCTTAATGGACCAGCTACTTCCAAAGCGGGGGAACCCCTCTCCGAGGAGTTGGATGCTCAATATCTTGAGCTAAAAGACGATAAACAAGGATTGGAAGGTGCCCTGAGCTCAATGCCAAAATATGAACAAGTCATGGTACTTGAACCAAATCTGTGTCTACTCGAGATTGCGACACCACAAGTGGAGTTGAACCCCCTACCTCTAAATTTGAGATACAAATTCCTAGGTTCGGATATTGCTACATTGTCGTTGATTATAAATTCAAATCAAAATGGAGAAGAAACAAGGAGATTACTTTGAGGTATTACTAGTGAATAGAAAAGTGGTGGGATACACTATTGATGACATTAAAAGAATCAATCTTTCTCTATGTATGCACAGAATCCTTCTCAAAGATGACTATACATGCTCAGTAGAACATCATAGAAGACTGAGCCCTAATATGAAGGAAATGCTTAGAAAAGAAGTCCTCAAATTCCTTGAAGCAGGGATTATATATCCTATATCTGATAGTCCATGAGTCAGCCCGGTATATGCAACACCAAAGAAGGCAGGATGACAGTGGTTGAAAATGAAGACGAGTTGGTCCCCACGAGGATGGTGATCAGGTGATGAATGTGCATTGATTATAGGAAATTGAATAAAGAAACAAGAAAAAATCACAATTCCCATTCCCCTTCATTGATCAGATGCTCAAGAGGCTTGCCAAACACGCATATTTTTGCTATTTGGACAGGTATTCTGAGTTCTTGCAAATACCCATACACCCACACGACCAAGAAAAGACCACCTTCACGTGCTCCTATGGAACTTTCACATACAGACGTATGCCCTTCGTACTTACAATGCGCCAGTTATCTTTCAGCGCCATATGATGTCTATCTTCTCAGATATGATTGAAGTCATAATGAAGGTATTCATGGATGACTTCTCTGTCTACGGGACTGATTTTGATGCCTGTTTGCATTACCTTACAAGAGTACTACAGAGATGTGAAGAGGTAAACTTGGTGATGAATTGGGGAAATGCTACTTTATGGTCAACGAGGGAATTGTCCTAGGGCACAAAATCTTATAGCACAGAATTGAAGTTGATCAAGCAAAGATCTAGGTAATTGAGAGACTACCTCCACCAGTGAATATCAAGGGGATTAGAAGTTTTCTAGAGCATGCCAAATTGTATCATCGATTCATAAAGGATTTCTCGAAAATGTCCAAGCCCTTAACCAACCTGCTCCTTAAATATGTTGAATTATACTTTAATCAACACTGTGTAGGGGCTTTTTAGAAGATTAAGAGGGTCTTCATAATCACACTCATAATTCAAGCACCAGATTAGGGACTCCCATAAGAAGTTGCATGTAATCCACTATGCTAGCAAAACGTTGGATGATGCCGAAGTCAACTATGCTACTACAAAAAAGGAACTGTTAGCCGTCGTCTTCCCTTTCGACAAGTTTAGATCATATTTGGTTGGATCGAAGGTGATAGAATACACGGACCATGTAGCTATTTGATATCTTCTGATTAAGAAAGATGTTAAATTGCGACTTATAAGATAGATTTACTTCTACAATAATTTGACCTAGAAATTCGAGATACAAAAGGAGTAGAAATTATGGTAGTAGATCACTTGTCAAGAATCCATCTAGATATGGAAGGAAAAATAAGGGATAACGAACCGATCAATGAATCGTTGTCGGGTGAACATCTGATGTCCATTTCTTGTACGAACATGCCATAGTATGCTAATACTACAAATTATCTTGTCGGTGGAATCCTTCTAGCTGACCTCAGTGCCCAACCAAGGAAAAAAAATTTGTAGATGCTAAGTACTATGTTTGGGACGAACCCTTGTTGTACAAGAGATGTGGAGATGTCATTTATCAGAGATCCAAAGATGAGAAGAGAGAGATATTGTATCAGTGTCACCCGTCGTCATATGAGGGCACCTAGGAAGTATGAAGACATCGACAATGATTCTGCATGTCGGGCTCTATTGACCCCATATATTCAAAGATGCTCATGAAATTGTGCAATCATGTGACTGTTGTCAAAAAATGGGGAACATCACCAGGTGGCACGAGATGCCTTAGAATTATATTCTAGAAGATAAAGTGTTTGACGTCTGGAGTGTTAATTTCATGGGACCGTTCCTCACTTCCCGTGACAACAACTATATCTTGGTGGCACTAGATTATGTCTAAATGGTAAGAGGTCATTGTTTTGCCTTCTTGGGATGCTAAAACGGTGATAATATTATTCAAGAAGGTAATCTTCCCCAAATTCGGAGTCCCCCGAGCAATTATCAATGACAGAGGATCACACTTCATTGAGAATTAATTTGAGACTTTGCTTAAGAAGCACGGGGTGAGTCACAAGATCGCAATACCATATCATCCCCAAACGAGTGAGCAAGTGGAAGTCTAGAATAGAGAGATTAAGGGGATTTTAGAGAAGACAATGCCAATATCAGAGAAAGACTGCTCACTTAAATTGGATGACACCTTTTTGACTTATTTACAGAATGACACCTTTCCGGCTAATTTATAAGACTACACACAAAATCCCTATTGCAATGACACCTTTCTGGCTAATTTATGGGAAGCCTTGCCATCTTCCGATAGAATTGGAGCCAGAACTTATTGGGCAATTCAAAGACTACATTTTGATCTAAAAGCAGCTGGAGAGAAAAGGAAACACCAGCTCAATGAACTCAATGAGCTAAGGATGGATGCTTATGAATACGATCATACAAGGAGAGAATCAAAAAATAGCATGATAGACACATCATCCGAAGGAAAATCCAAGAGGGAGAATTTGTGCTACTATTCAATTCAAGATTGAAACTCTTCCCTGGAAAGTTGAAATCAAGATGAACAAGGCCTTATAGGATACAAAAGATATATCCCTATAGAGCAGTTTGATATATGGAGCAGGGAGTCAAGGACTTTCAAGGTGAATGGACAAAGATTGAAGAGATACATCTTGGAGATGCCGGACAAAGGAGATGAAGAATTGAGCCTATCCGAACTCCTCCTCTAGATTAAGCGCCAGGGGTCAAGCTTGAGACCCAAACGAGTGCTTCTTGGGAGGTAACCCAAGGGGTTTTCTAGTTAGTATTGTTCTTTTTCCACTATTAGTTAGTTAATTCTTGTGTTTTTGTTGCTTTCGGTTGCAGGATCAAGTCATTCGAAATAATGAAGGTTTTGTCACACGACCGTGTGCCCACCTTCGGGATAGCAGAAAGACTCATGGGAGGGTCATTCGATTCCACAAGGCACACGGGGGGGGGGGGGGGGGGGGGGGGGGGGGGGGAAGACTCATGGGAGGGTCATTCGATTCCACAAGGCACACGGGGGGGGGGGGGGGGGGGGGGGGGGGTGCAATTTCCGTGCCATAGCCCCTTAAGAGAATAGGTCACGGTCGCCCGCCCCCCCCCCCCCCCCCCCCCTTCTTCCTTCAACTTGGATTAGTAGTCAAGAATGATGAAATGATTGAAGAAAGAGCTAACCTCACAGAAAGACGGTACGTCAAGTAGCAAAGGAAAGGGGAAGCTTGAAGAAGTAGAACCCCACGAGGCACGCTTCGAAGGTATATGCAATAATTTTGGCATTATATTCATTGATGATGAACAAAAGAAGCACTATGATAATCTTGTGAAATGCCTCTTAAAAGCACTAGATATTTAGACAACTATACCTTGGAACTCCTGAAGTTGAATGGTTGCTTAATAGAATTGGTTGGAGTAATTTCGTACGAATAAACTACCCTACATATCCTAGAGTAGTTTTTGAAATATTAAGCTTCATAAATTTTTTACTATGACTGTGAAGGGGAAGGAAAGGCTTCGTTTCGTTTGTTCAATGAAAGCTATGAGTGGTCATTAGGATATTTCAATTTTTGCTTTGATTTACCTCATGGAAGACATCGGCTAGCCCTTGGTAACTTCTGTTACACCACGACATGTATTAAATTAGGAGGTTAAGATAGTTTTGAATCCTCCTATTCAAAAGTTACCCAATTGATCAATATCATCTTCCGCTACCTTCATTTAGTGATGAGACACACCAAATCTGGATAAAGTGTTAGTTAGGGAATGGTGCGCAAGTGCCAATTACTTTCATTAGGAAAATCCCCCCACCCCAGCCTGCATTACTTGTAAGGGGATCTAGAGGGGTTGAAAATGGAAGAAGGTTGTCCTAGAATAGACGTTAATACATGTTTGGCATTATAAATGAATTCGTAGAGATAAAAATAACTATATTCTTACAATACAAGTTGAGGGCAATTGGTTGCTATTGAATGGAAAAAAAATCAACTCCTACTAAGTGACAATTCAAGCCGTAAACTACTAAGTACTCATCCTCTTTCAAAATTTAACTTTTCTGAATTACGGTATTATTGATACTCTTCATCGAAACTAAACCGTATGCAAAACTATTCTATAACAACAATGTACAGTTTCAAATTTGAATACTTACGAAACCAATTTAAAAAAGAGAGGGAAATGTTTAAGTAAATTGAGCGCTTCATGGAAGAATAGAGGAAAGAATGGAAGGAAATGGAAGAATTTAGGATAAAGATAATATAAATTCACTTGAAAATTAATGTCATCAATAAATATTATCGAAAATTAATGACCACAAAGTACAATGAATGGATTTGAACGGTAGATAGAGTTGTCTTTTTTCTTCATTTGACAATTTTAAAGTTGGCTAACGAGTCCCTCTAAGCCATCCTAGAATCACATGTACCTTTGTGTAGTTCTATAAATTTGTCTTAAAGTTCATTTACACCGATGAATGGTCTAACCTTGGTCAGTTGTACTTACCCTAGTTCAGATTCCTTCTCTAACGAATCACTTCTCGATTAAACCATTGTATTTTCTCCTTTGAAAAATATTTCTAAAGCAGAGAAAACTTTTGCAGAAACCACAAAATACAATGATAAAAAATAACTTTAAGTAAAATTTACAACAGGCACGAAAAACCAGCCAACAAAGAAACATCAGTTAAATATGCGACGACAACAACAAAAAATAATATAATTAAATATTTTTTTCATATGCTGACTGTGTATTTGGTTGACCAACTTACCATTTGGTCGACTAACCTGAATAAACTTTGAGACTCAATCTCAGTGATGACCACCGGGTCTTCTGGTCACGTCAACTACTGACTGGGACTTTGATTGACTAACTTACCATTATTGGTCCACCAAGTTGGAATTTTTTGGAGTTTTTAATTTTCTACCAATTTTTTGTGTTAACTAAGGTCATTTGGTCGACCAACTTTTACAATTTAGTCACCTAAGGCAACTAACTTGAGTTATTGTTTTTATTTGGTCCACTGTTCTTCTCCAATTTGGTCGACTAATTTAGTTGTTTTCATGTTAATTATGAGATAATCCAATATATATATATATATATATATATTAATAATGATTGGGAGAGTGAAAATGGGATGCACGATCTCCGACGGGTTCACCGTGCCCTCCAGGGTATAGTATGATTCGGGGCGGCGGCCGAAGGCCGCCGATGGTATCCAAGCAATAATCGGATGTGTGCATGTAAAATGTCACGTCATGCCACATCATTCATTATGATTTTCACTCTCATTTTTAGTCTCCCTATCATATATATATATATATGTGTGTGTGTGTGTTAGAAGATGTAATAGGCAGAGGATAACAAAGATCTTATTATTTATTCATTGATCTTTGTTTCTAAGGATAGTCCTTATATATAAGTAAAAAAATACTTGGTCAATTGACCCATTAATAAAGAATTATTATAATAAAATTATTCTAAAAATTGTAACAGAATTATTCTAATAATTCTAACAGAATTGTTCTAAAAATTATAACGCAATTATTCTAATAATCATAACAAAATTATTCTAATAATTCCTAATTAGAATTGGTCTGATGACTTGATCCAGTCATTCCAATTATATTGAATGAATCACATACTCAACGGGAGATCTTGAATGTTGAGTTAGCTTGCTAGCTTATTGAAACGTTGTCTAGATAATGACTTAGTAAAGATATCAACAATTTGATCTTCTACAAAGATATAAGAGACGGATAACTATTTGGCTGACATACGTTCTCAAACAAAATAAAAATCAATTTTCATATATTTTGTACGAGCATGAAAGATTGGATTAGCTGTAAGATATGTTGTTCCAATATTATCGCATCAAATTTTTGGTGCATTATTTGATGCAAGATGAAGTTCAAAAAGAAGTGATTGAACCTAAATAATTTCAGATGTTGTATTGGCTATAGCTTTATATTCTGCCTCAATGCTTGAACGAGATACCGTAGGTTGCTTTTTGAATTCCATGAGATAAGATTTCGACCAAGAAATATTGCATATCAAGTCGTGTGATAGTGATATATATATTGTAAGACTCCAATAATATTTCGATAAAACTGTGAATCAGACAGAGCAGGAGAGGATGAAATTGTAGAGTTGTCTATAGTAATCGGTGTAGATACCGAATGAGCTCCATCCATTTTGGCTTTCTAGAGAAGTCAACTAATGTATTTGCTCTGAGAAAAAATACAACCTTCCTCATGTGGAATAAGTTCAATACCAAGAAAAAAATGAGCATTACCCAAATATCGAGTAAGAAATTCTTGATTGAGAAAAGTTAATAAAGTTGTGATACCCTTTTGATCGTTGCCGATTATTAGAATGTCATTTACATAAATAAGAAAAAATATCATAGATCTATCATTATATTTGTGGAATAGAGACGAGTCAATCTTTGAACCAGAAAAATCCTTGAGTTTGTAAGAATTAGATAATCGATAAAACCATGCACGAGGAGCTTGTCAGAGACCATATAAGGATTTCTTGAGTTGACAAACATGAGAAGAAAATTATGGATGAATAAACTCAGGTGATTGCTCTATAAATACAGTTTCCTCAAGATAACCATGGAGAAATACATTGGAGATGTCTAATTATCATACAGGTCAATTAGAACTAACAGTTATTGATAATAATAATCTGACAAATATAATTTTGATGGTTGGTTAATGGTGTCATTAAAGTCAATACCTGATTGTTGACTAAATCCTTTGGCAACAAGTCGAGCTTTGTGTCATTCAAGAGAACTATCAACTCAATATTTAAGACGAAATATTCATTTAGAGCCCACAATATTCATGGAGGGAGTGCGCAAAACTAAGCTCTATGTTCCATTGTGAAGAAGTGCATCAAATTCTGTAGTCATTGCACTACGCCAATTTGGATCCTTGTTCGTTTGTGTAAAACAAGTTGTCTTAATAGATCTTGAAGAGATTACTAGAGCTCGTGGAAGTAGATGTTTAGTTGTTATTGGTGGACATCGTGCATATATATCACTTAAGGGAAGCATGCGATGAGGAATATCATTATTTGAATCACTTGTTGATGGTGATAAGACAGTGGGCTGACATGATGATTCTGATGGCGGACTTGTATTATCTGATGATCCAGAGTTAGAGAGTATATTATCAATAGCTGGTAAGCCTTCCGAGATTGGACACTGAATATGTTCCAGAATATAATCCCTTCTGATATTAGTATGTCCTTCTCTTAATAGAGTAGTCACTTGGGGCGATTTGATGATTTAGGAGAGTTTGCAGAGAGCTCTGGAGCAGGACCTAAGATATCATCCCCTCTTGTATCACTAGTGTGGCTGATTGAATGTGCAACCTATGGGAATTCAGATGCAATAATAGGTGGTGTCAAGAAGGTTCCACCATTCCCGGAAGATAGAGATGTTGTGGTTGCAAAAGGAAATAATAACTCATCAAAAAAAATATGTCGATATATATATATATATATATATATATATATATATACACGCCCTGTCGGTATATGTAGACAACAATAACCATGGTGTAAATTACTCATTGTTGAGAACGAGAATTTAGTTTGTGTTTAGAGTAGGGTCGTAGCCATGGATAACATGCGCAATCGAAGATATGTAAGAATGTGTAGTTGGGAGGTTGATTGTGAAGTTTTTCCATGGGACATATATGTTGAAGCAATGGAGTAGGGAGACGATTAATAAGATAAACTACAGTTTGAACTGCGTCGTCCCAAAATTTAAGTGGAACAAATGCATGATTGAGAAAGGCTAAGATAGTTTCAATAATATGGCGATGCTTCCTCTCTACGGAGCCATTTTGTTTGGGAGTGTGAGGATATGAAACTCGATAAAGAATGTCAGAAGTCTAGATGATGATGAAGTGATTGATATTCTCCACCCCAATTAGAGTGGAGAGAGACCATATTCAACAATTCTATATAGATAAAGGACACAAAGTAGCGAAAGAAATTGCTTCTTCCAAAATAAATAATTATCATTGTTAAATTTGATGGGAAGGTAAGAAATAGCATTCATGGGTAAAGAAGAAAGTTGAGTCGCTAGGTGTGTTTTTGTGGGGGATGATGGAGATGAAAGTTTTGACATTATATAAGGATTAGAGATTGCAAAAGTCAAAAAGAGATAACTATAGAGGTAGAAATAATAAAATACGTCCCTTATATTGGAGGCTTGTCTTTCAATGTAGAAGGCTCATCTGCTCCAATTACAATTAGATGAGGCAGTATCGCAGGTTCAGAAGATTTGAGGATAAAGATTAACGAAGAGAGGAGATTGAGAATAGTATGGGAAGAAAGAAGAGCTATGACTCCGATACCATGTTAGAAGAAGTAATAGGATGAGGGCAACAAAGAATATGAGCAAAGATCATATCTTATATTCATTCATTGATCTTTGTCTCTAAGGACAATCCCTATATATAGGGTACACTGGTACTTGGTCAGTTGACTCATTAATAAAGAATTATTATAACAAAATTATTCTAAAAATTATAACGGAATTATTCTAATAATTACAACAAAATTATTCTAATAATTTCTAATTAGAGTTGGTCTGATGACTTGATCTGGTCATTCCAATTATATTGAATGAATCTCATTCCAGTTAGAATAATTTTGTTATAATTATTAGAATAATTCCGTGATAATGTTTAGAAGAATTCCGTTATATTTTTTAGAATAATTCTGTTATAATAATTCTTTATTAATGAGTCAATCGACCAAGTACTTTTGTACCCTATATATAGGGATTGTCCTTAAAGACAAAGATCAATGAATGAATAATAAAATATGACCTTAGCTCATATTCTTTGTTGCCCTTTTCCTATTACTTCTTCTAACAGGATTTTCAATGTTGATCCAACAATGGGTCCTAGATTGTCATCTCGATGATGAGTAGATGATTGTGGAGCTCAGTATGGCGACGTGCATGTCTCATTTATACTCTCGACATACCCTTTCGTATATCGAGGTACCTCTTCGGATAATAGACATATGTTTTGAAATAGCCATTGTTGATTTACTCTCGTCGATAGTCGAGTTATCCCTTCGAATATCGACACATCCATTTTGGGTAAACTTATCCCTAATGATAAGAGCATTGAGGTCGAGGTGAAGGCTAGACTTTCTTTCCTTAAGACAATATTGCCCCACCCAAGAGTTTACGATTTATCAACAATGGTCTCCCAAGATATAATGACTTGCATCTCAAAATAGAAGCATTCCAAATTTCGAGCTTTGTCAAACGTTTGAAGCCTTGAAACTCTTAATAGATGAGAGAAAAGAAAACTCAAGAAGAGAATTCACAACTTGAGAATTGAGTGACTTTAGTGGAAGGAATATATTTATTTTATAGGGATGAAGAGTTACTCCCAAGAGGTAAAAGGTTTATTTCAAGAGATGAAGAGGTGAAAAGACATGGGGTGTGCCTTTTCACTTATATCAATTATCGGTAATTGATTTGATTAATCAATAACATTAATTAATTAATCTGATTAATAATTTAATTAAGTTATTATAAATATTAATTAATTAATTAATCATGATTAATCTTTTAATCAATCAATGAAATTAATTCTAATTTTATACCTTTCAATGGTTTTACATGCATTGACATCCGCATACTCGAGTTAACATTTATGTAATCACATTCATAAACCCAACTCATGTGTCAGTCAAAACTATAGTCTGATCATACCGGATCAACTCTTCATTATACATTAATTTCTCATTCACTTGAGAAATTGATTTACAATGATCTACTTGTGAGATAACTATCTTATCCCTATTTAACTTATTAGCCACCAAAATCAATTTTCCAACAATCTCCTATATGAATTGAAATTATAGATAAATTTCAAATCTCAAACAAGAGTTTCATCGGAAGACTATCACTTCAAGAGAGGTAGCTAGCTTGTAGTTTTGAACCTTCCGTAGTGAATACGATCAAATAGTTGCCCAATGAGCTATGTCTTCAATTGTTCAATTGTTGGTGTAAACCAAGACAATCGTATCCACCCAATAACCCCTATCCCCTAGGCTTTTACCAGTCCTCTATCGTGCTTGTTTTGGCCATGGACAAAGCTTAGGATTCAAAAGTGTTTTATTAAAATAGTCCATCTTCATACTTATAAAGGTGATCTCCTATTAAGAGTATCTTGCAATAGTCCATTATACCCTTTATGGTATAACATAGGAATCATTAAGAACTTTTGTTCATCATTACTCATTTTACAGGTCACACCTTTTGTCTCTAAAAATTAGTTGGAGTAATTACTCCTAGGTGCCTCCAATCTTGTAGCTTAGTTGTCTCTTTTGAACCATGCATGATCTTAGAATCTCCAGTCAACATGGTTATGTCACCACTACTCGATTTAAATGTTTAGACTCATTTCCTTAGACATGCAGTATAGTTGATCTCTTGGTAGGTATTTTATAAGTAGCGAATCTATATAATTTCACCACTAGATCTACTGCTTTAATGATATTAAGTATTTTCGAGACTTACCATTTTACACTTGTTCCCCTCTCATAATTTCTTAGATACCATAATGTATCATATCATATCAATGCATTTTATGCAATTAATTCTTTGAGACCCAATTTGGGTATTTATATCTTATTCAAATACCCCCACATGTATAGGCTTCATTGGAAGGTTCATTAACTTTTAATACCTTATAGAGATTTTTTATTTTTATCTCACTCGGGCTTGTGGTTTACTGAGAGGACAACTTCCAACGCTCATAATTTTTAGGATAAATCCAAAACTGATCAACATAGCTTTTATCATCTTCTCAATGTTTATCTACCATTGTTGAATTGAGGTGAATATGATATAGTGTTTATTGAATGTTGCTCTTCCTCGAGAATCATTCCTTGAGCAATATCATACATTCTCTACCTTAATCATCATAGATAATCTTGCTTAGTTGATTTTTCCAATCATATTTCTAGTATTTTTAAAACACTTTAAGGGCCTTAAACTTGTTTGAAAGCAAGTCTCTATAATTTCCAATCTTTTGATTTCGGCTTTTTACCAAAGGGCGTACCCAAGAATTGGTATATACCAAAAGGCGTATCATGGTTTCATTTTTACCAAAGGGCGCATTCATTTTAATAAACTTCCTCATATACCCCTCCCGCTAACTACTGTCTTTCTCTTTCTTTTTGCTAACTACTGTCTTTCTCTTTCTCTCTGTCAGTAACGAATTTCGAGACGTCTGAAGATGCTTTTTCAGATTTTTTTATTTTAAAATAATATATTATGGAATTTGCTAAAAAACGTAAGGAAAAAATCGAAAAAAAATTTCAGTTAAAAAAATATCTCATCCAATGTGATTTTAAAAATATAAATGATGATTTTTTATATTTGATTAATATAAATTAATATATTAAATAATATTTAACAAATATATTAATATATTAAAAAACTTGAAATTTTTTATTTCAGACAGCTGAGGGCCTGAAATCTTTTGATTCAGGCCTAACGTGCACTCAATTTTTTTTCTATTTTAAAAATATATTAATATATAAAAAACCTATGAAAATATGTAATTTTAGATTAAAACGCAAGGTCTGAAGTCATGCTAGGAGGGTCTGAACACAGAGGGCATGAACACAGAACACAGATGTGTTCAGGCCCTCCAGGCCTAAGGAGGGCCTGCACATTATCTTGGATAAATATATTTAAGTAAATTAAATAAAAATATCAATAATTCTAGTTAGAGTTGAGCTAGGAGATGGTATTTTTGGTGTCCAAACTTTTAATGATTATAAATTATGTTGCAATAGGAGATTTTTAAGTCTATTAGTGGGTTTTCACTAAAAACCACTGATGGACCTATGATATTTGGATTTTTCAAAATCCAATATCAATAGTTAGAGTTGAGCTAGGAGATGGTATTTTTGGTGTCCAAACTTCTAATGATTATAAATTATGTTGCAATAGGAGATTTTTAGGTCTATCAGTGGGTTTTCATCAAAACCCACTGATGGACCTAGGATATTTAAATTTCTTAAAATTCAATATCAATAGTTAGAGTTGAGCTAGGAGATGGTATTTTTGGTGTCCAAACTTTTAATGATTATAAATTATGTTGCAATAGGAGATTTTTAGGTCTATTAGTGGGTTTTCACCAAAATCCACTTATGGACCTAGGATATTTGGATTTCTCAAACCCCAATATCAATAGTTAGATTTGAGATAGGAGATGATAATTTTGGTGTCCAAACTTTTAATGATTATAAATTATGTTGCAATAGGAGTTTTCTAGGATGAATCAGTGGGTTTCGGTGAAAACTCACTGATGGACCTAGGATACTTGGATTTTTCCATACTTGATATCTCTATTTGGAATTTACTTAGGAGATGTTATTTCTGATGTGCAAACTTAGTACCAATAATTTTCAGTTATGTTCTCTAACCGTATCAGTTGGCACACAATGATGTATAAATATGACTGCATCTTGGGCACAGTTAAAAGAAACATCTCTTTCATCATGATTTCAAAAATATAAAAAGATAATTTTTTATATTTGATTAATCTAAATTAATATAATAAATAATATTTAATAAATATATTGATATATAAAAAACCTATCAAAACACGTAATTTCATATTCAAACGCAGGGCCTGAAATCACGGTAGGAAGGCCTGAAGTCAGATGACTTCAGGCCCAGGCACTGAATTCTTTTATTTTTTTAATATTTAATCATTATTTATAAGGTCTGAAGTTATTTGACTTCAGGCCTTCCTAGGATGATTTCAAACCCTACGTTTGAATCTGAAATCATATGTTTTGATAGGTTTTTTTATATATTAATATATTTTTAAAATAGAAAAAAATTTGAGTCCACGTTGGACCCGAAACAAAAGATTTCAGGGCCAACGTGGGCCTGAAATCTTTTGATTTCTGGCCCACGCTGCCTGAAATCAAAAGATTTCAATTTTTTATATATTAACATATTTATTAAATATTATTTAATATATTAATTTATATTAATCAAATATGAAAAATCATCTCTTTATATTTTGAAATCATGTTGGGCCTGAAATCTTTTGATTCGGGTCCGACGTGGACTCAAATTTTTTTTCTATTTTAAAATTATATTAATATATAAAAAAATCTATCAAAACACATGATTGCATATTCAAACGCAGGGCCTGAAATCATCCTAGGAAGTGCTGAAGTCAAATAACTTTAAACCTTATAAATAATGATTAAATATTAAAAAAATAATAATAAAAGAATTCAGTGCCTGGGCCTGAAGTCATCTGACTTCAGGCCCAAGGACTGCTTGAAGTCAGATGACTTCAGGCCTTCCTACCATGATTTCAGGCCCTGCGCTTGAATATGAAATTATGTATTTTGATAGGTTTTTTATATATCAATATATTTATTAAATATTATTTATTATATTAATTTAGATTAATCAAATATAAAAAATTATCTCTTTATATTTTTGAAATCATGATGAAAGAGATGTTTCTTTTAACTGTGCCCAAGATGGATAGGCCCTGAAAGGAGAAGGAAGGTTGGAATGCCAACAGACGTCTGTCTATTCTCTAATTCACCCGCCCCGATCCGTTTTGGGAACGTCCGGTGCCAAAGTCACTGAATGGGTAAGTCGCCAATGCCTAAAACGGACTATGTAATGTACTTTATCTGCTGGGTTATGGGTACTGGTGGGTATTTTACCAGAGGTTTTTGTCAATCTACCCTTGTGTGATTCCTCTTGAATCATATACTCGGGGGGTGGGTGCGGGGTGGACGATTTCTAAATGGACTCCTCATTCATTAGATGGAGAAGATCGTCAAAATTTCGTGATCCCCTGCCGAACCTATTCTAATAGCTTGGACTCGGATCGTGGGGATTGCCGGAATACTTTGTATCAACAGATCGGTATATATTTATACATCTTTGTGTGCCAACTGATACGGTTAGAGAACATAATTGAAAATTATTGGTACTAAGGTTGCACATCAGAAATAACATCTCCTAAGTAAATTCCAAATAGAGATATCAAGTATGGAGAAATTCAAGTATCCTAGGTCTATCAGTGAGTTTTCACTGAAACCCACTAATTCATCCTAGAAAACACCTATTGCAACATAATTTATAATCATTAGAAGTTTGGACACCAAAAATATCATCTCCTATCTCAAATCTAACTATTGATATTGGGGTTTGAGAAATCCAAATATCCTAGGTCCATAAGTGGATTTTGGTGAAAACCCACGGATAGACCTAAAAATCTCCTATTACAACATAATTTATAATCATTAGAAGTTTGGACACCAAAAATGTCATCTCCTAACTCAACTTTAACTATTGATATTGGATTTTGAGAAATTCAAATATCCTAGGTCCATCAGTGGATTTTGGTAAAAACCCACTGATAGACCTAAAAATCTCCTATTGCAACATAATTTATAATCATTAGAAGTTTGGACACCAAAAATATCATCTCCTAGCTCAACTCTAACTATTGATATTGGATTTTGAGAAATCCAAATATCTTAGGTCCATCAGTGGGTTTTGGTGAAAACCCACTGATAGACCTAAAAATCTTTTATTGCAACATAATTTATAATCATTAGAAGTTTGGACACCAAAAATACCATCTCCTAGCTCAACTCTAACTATTGATATTGGATTTTGGAAAATCCAAATATCCTAGGTCCATCAGTGGGTTTTAGTGAAAACCCACTGATGACTTAAAAATCTCCTATTGCAACATAATTTATAATCATTAGAAATTTGGACACCAAAAATACTATCTCTTAGCTCAACTCTAACTAGAATTATTGATATTTTTATTTAATTTACTTAGATATATTTATCAAAGATAATGTTTAGGCCCTCCTTAGGCCTGGAGGACCTGAACACATCTGTGTTCAGGCCCTCCTAGCATGACTTCAAACTTTCCGTTTTAATCTGAAATTACATATTTTGATAGGTTTTTTTATATATTAATATATTTTTAAAATAGAAAAAAAATTGAGTGCACGTCAGGCCTGAATCAAAAGATTTTAGGCCCCATGTGGGCCTGAAATCAAAAATTTCAGGCCCACGCTGGGCCTGAAATCTTTTGATTTTAGGCCCTCAGCTGTCTGAAATAAAAAATTTCAAGTTTTTTAATATATTAATATATTTGTTAAATATTATTTAATATATTAATTTATTTTATTCAAATATAAAAAATCATCACTTTATTTTTTTAAAATCATATTGGATTAGATATTTTTTAACTAAAATATTTTTTCGATTTTTCCTTACATTTTTTTACCCAATTCCATAATATATTATTTTAAAATA
The DNA here is from genome assembly GCA_024364735.1 of Boesenbergia rotunda. Taxonomy (NCBI): domain Eukaryota; kingdom Viridiplantae; phylum Streptophyta; class Magnoliopsida; order Zingiberales; family Zingiberaceae; genus Boesenbergia; species Boesenbergia rotunda. The sequence continues at coordinate 67,668 of JAGFNQ010003407.1, read as the reverse complement.
AAAAATCTGAAAAAGCATCTTCAGACGTCTCGAAATTCGTTACTGACAGAGAGAAAGAGAAAGACAGTAGTTAGCAGAGAGAAAGAGAAATGCAGTAGTTAACGGGAGGGGTATATGAGGAAGTTCATTAAAATGAGTGCGTCCTTTGGTAAAAATGAAATCATGGTACGCCTTTTGTTAAATACCAATTCTTGGGTACGCCCTTTGGTAAAAAGTCATTTTGATTTCACTGAGTTAAAACTGCGGTTGTCTAATCATGATGATGACCAAGATTACACTTGTTCTAAAAAAGTGCTCAATTTAGAAAATATGCATCACTTGGTCTTCCAATTTTCACCGAGCTAGAGCTAGGATCGTTTGATTGGAGTGTTAACCTTGATTGCATTTACTCTTCAAGAGACACTTGTCTTAAGAAATATACATCTCTTGGTCTACCAATCTCAACGAACCAAACTGTGGTTGTTTGATTGAAGTGTTGACTAAGATTGTATTTACTGTTCAATAGACACTCGACTCAAAAAGTATACATCTCTTGGTATTCTAATCTCATTGAGCCAAAGATATGGTCATCTGATTGGAGTGCTGACCAGGGTTGTATTACTCTTCAAGAGACATTCGACTCAAGGAGTATACATCCATTAGTCTTCCAATATCGTCGAGCCAAAGTTACGGTCTTCTAATTGGAGTATTGATCAGGATTATATTACTCTTCAAGAAACACTCGACTCAAGAAGTATACATCGCTTGATCTTCCAATCTTGTCAAGCTATAGTTGTAGTCGTCTGATTGGAGTGTTGACCATGATTGCATTAATTCTTCGAGAAACACTTGACTCAATTTCTTAGTCAATCCTCTTATCTATTTTGAACTCCACTTAGGTCTCATTGAGTTAAACACAAATCTATCTTTTGGCCTAGTGGCCTTGATCTTCTATCTGAGGTCTTTCATTAGCCCTCTTTTTGGAAAATTTAAATTCACCATCCTCAACTTTGTGATTTTAGTCAAATAACCCCTTCAAAGCCTTGACCATCATTGTTACAGTATACCCGTGGTATAATTTTGTCTTCCAACCTGTTAAGGCACGATTCTCGCATAGGAAAATTCTATTATTCCGTTCGAATAACTCTCTCATTGCTTAAGGTTCACTTTTAGATGTGCTAGGGCATCTTTTAATAGTAACCTTACAAGGTACAATTTCTTTAAGTAATACAGTGATTTTTTACTATCATCGCTTGAAGACAATTACAAAGAATTTCTTCAATTCTCTTCAGTAGGAGTGGACACATTGTCACCATAACCGCCAATATCGTCTTAAGATAATTGTTGGAATACGTGTGTGTGTGTGTGTGAATCTTCAGTATTGATCCAACAATTGTCCCCGATTAGTCATCTCGACGATGAGCCAATGACTTGAACCGGTGGAGCTTGATATGGCGATGTAGACCTTGTCCCATTTATGCTCTCAATATATCCTTTCGTATATCGAGGTATCCCTTCGGGTAATAAACATACCCCTTTTGGTATCATCATTGTCGACTTACTCTTATCAATCATCGAGTTATTCCTTTAGATATCGACACACTCCTTTTGGGTAAACTTATCCCTAAGGATAAGAGTGTTAAGGTCGAGGTGAAGGCTGGACCTTTTTTTCTTAAGACAATATTGTCCTGCCCAGGTACTTAATTATGGTTTATCAGCAATCGTCTTCTAAGATACAATGACTTACATCTCAAAATAGGAGCACTCTAAATTTTGAGCTTTGTCAAACTTTCGAAGCCTTGAAACTCTTAAGTGATGAGAAAGAGAAGAGAACTCAAGAGGAGAATTCATAACTTAAGAATTGAGTGAGTTGGGTAGAAGGAATGAGGTTTATGTTATAGGGATGAAGGGTTATTTCCAAGAGGCGAAAGGCTTCTTTCAAGAGGTGAAAAGATATAGGATGTGTCTTTTCACTTATATCAATTATCATTAATTGATTTGATTAATCAATAACATTAATTAATTAATCTGATTAACAATTTAATTAATTTATTGTAAATACTAATTAATCAATTAATATTACAATGATGATTAATCTTTTAATCAAATAATGAAATCAATAATAATTTTATTCCACATGGATTGGCATTCACACAAACTCGAGTTAGTGTTTATGTAATCACATTCATGAACCCAACTAATGCGCAATTCAAAACTTTTGTCCGATTATACCGGATCAACCCTTCAATATACATTAATTTCTCATTCACTTGAGAAATTGATTTACGACGGTCTACTCGCGAAATAGTTGTCTTATCCTTATTTAAGTTGTTGGTCACCAAAACTAATTTTCTAACAAAGTATACAAATAATAAGTTGATAAACACCAATAATTTAGTATTAAATTTTCCAAAAATTTGACTTATTCAATTGGGTAAGTCAAAATCTCTCTACATCATAGCCGATTAAACTTTTGTGCGTTGAGTTTGACTTTGAAACAATTGTTGGTTTCTTAGTAAGTCATACGCCTAAATTGCAACAAAGCTATTGCCTTCCCAAAAAGAAAGGTCGTTCCCTCATAACCTTCTTTGCTCAAACATCATCTTCTATGTCTTTTACCTATGTTTGGTATATTGTCATCTTTGACTTACTGAAACTAATTCTTACTTCCTTAGTGTTTGATAGCCCTCGACTTACCAAGAATTTTTTACTTTTGTCAAATGATCGGTTCTCTTTGACTCATTTGAACTTCATCTTGGCTTGCGAAATGTCTAATCCACTCGACCCATTTGGACTTTTAAGTTATGTTAACTCTGATTGGACTTCCACATTTGTCTTACAACTTATCCTATAAAATTTTCTTGCATATGCATACTTGACATATATACAAGCAAACACAACCTAAATTCTTTGTCATATATCAAAATATTGTAGTCAAACTCGACCACTTTAAGGGAATTGCACCGACCAATTAAATCATTCCAATGGTTTGCATTTCCTTCAAGTTCACCTCATGCTAGGTCTTTAACTCCTCAAATGCACCAAGCCATCCAAACTTTCTCCACATACCATGCTTCGTTGTTCTCTTATGAAATCCACTTCCTATCAAGCTTACCCTAACGTATGCTTCATTAGAAATTCGACTTTTTATCAAAGGGTGTACCTAAGAATTGGTAATTACCAAAAGACATATCATGGTTTATTTTTTACCAAAGGGCGCATCCCTATTAGTCAACTTCTTATTCTACCCCTCCCGCCAAGAAATGGCTTTCTCAAATCATAATTTTGAGACATCCAACCACTTTATCAGTAAAATAATATTTTGTGGTTCGGATGGCCATGGAGTCGAATTTTCTCCTTTCTTTCTCAGCGCAACAATGTAAATGGTATTGTCAAGGTGGCGGACAGTGTGCTATAGTCACGAGCTCATCCCCCAAATCCGTCCCCCCAACCAAAAGCTAGGGAAGTCTCCAAAGTGTTTGTGTGTGTCCCAGAGGCAACTGTAAGTGTTAACATTGAAGTTCAGACTGTTCGGCACTATCTATAGTAGGGGTTAGGGTTCTGCAAGGTTTATTTTTTTGATAATGGCAGGAAAAAGGTTTGTGGCTATTTCAGCGTCTTCTTCCTTGGCATTATCCACCAAGGTATGCTAGCGATAGTCTTAGGTCAAAACAGCAGAGTTTGTGCACATGTTTAAACTTATTTTTGCTGAATAAATTTGTAATGTATAAAAATTGTAGGTTTCAGATGACTTTGGACAAAAATTACATTGGTGCAGTGTTTTAGGCCACTTTAAATATTTTTTTTGAAGCATTTCAAATTTTAAATAATCGACACATTGCGAAGATCAAAGAGTCGCCCTTCAGTGTTTTCTTGGACATACAAGAATTGCAGCATATCCGTGGAATTTTGGTGAATATATTTAAAAGTTGGGATTCAACCTCGCAAAATTTTAAATTCTCAGGTAATAGTTTTAGTTATGAATTGTAAATAATATCTATAGTAAGATAAAACAGGGATAAAGATGGCCTGAAATGTTTTAATTTCGATCAATTTCACTTATTTCACTTCAGGTCCACGTTGGGCCTGAAGTGATTTCACTTCAGGCCCTCGGTAGGCTTGAAGTAAAATCATTTCAGGCCTACCGAGGGCCTAAAGTGATTTCACTTCAGACCCAACGTGGGCCGAAGTGAAATCATTTCAGGCCTAACGTGGGCCTGAAATGAAATTATTTCAGGCCCAAAGTGAAATCATTTGAAGCCTATATTCTTGATAATAACTAAATATTTTAAATATTTCAGGTGTACCGGTTGCGTTCACCAGACGAGATGTTGCTTTGTTACTGAGTATAGTGGACCGTGGTGTTTCGGTCCCTATTAATTTAATTAATGCATCGGGTGACCTCTATCTTACTTACTTCTAAAAAAACAACCTACCAGAACAAGAATTGAGGAGTTACTTAAATATTATTCAAAAAATGTTGAAATAGAGGATGATGTTTTATTAGTGTGTAAATTCTATATTTTGTATATATTTGTTTGTGTTTTATTTTCGTCTAGTACATATAAGGTCCCTTTAGGTCTTGTAGATATAGTAGATGATTATGAGAATCTTGCTAGATTCAACTGGGTGGAAGCTATCCATCAATTTTTGTATCCACAATTACCTAAGATTGGGGACTTATTTTCATCAACTCAGGGATACCAGACCAGCACCAACCTCCCTTACCTAAAGAGATTTGTTGGGCTTTTGACAGTGAGTAGAATTTTCTTGTTAAATTTTATAATATTTTACTGTCGTTAATGTATTTGGATGGAAAACTTGGTGTAGGCCTGGTTTTTGGAGCATGTATCAATTCAAAAACCATACAATGTTGAAGGACCCCGAATAAATAAGTGGAGGATTATTCCTTCGCATATTAGTAGGGTGAGGGCCCTTGTCGACTGACTCTCACCGGAAGAGGTAATTATTCTAAACTGTGATTTATGTTAATTTGATATAGAGACAGTAACATTTATGTATTTGTTAATTGACAAGTCATTGTTGAAATAATTCCTAACCTACATGAGAACACATTGTTTGAGAACCTTGATATCGGTGATGACATTCCACGGCCAATGGAGACATCACAAGGAGATGACACAGAAGATGTAAGACTATGTGGTGAATGCATTCTTAAAGATAACCGAATCAAGGAGCTAACAGAGGAGAATATTGGTTTGAATGAAAGGGTTAAGGAATTACTTTCAATAATTGAAATAAAGGGCATGGAGGCTCAATAAAGCTATCCTGTAGTCGATCCTCTTTCTGATCTAGTATCTTGTAGAACAAGGAGAGGACGTGACTGAACTCGGTATAATTACAGGGATACTCCAATTGACAGTCCAGTATGGCACCAACTATTACCAAAGGGGAAGCGGAGCAAGAAACAAATATCAAATGTCATGGACAAGGGAAAAAGAAAAATTAGTGAGGAGGATATGGATGAAGCAAGAGAAACCATAACTGTAATGGAAGTCATGTCTGAAGAAGACATAGAGGAGGAAACAAGAAGGACCTCCGAACTATACAAAATGAGGCAACAAGGCATTAATGTATGTGATTTACTTTCATATAATATACCTTAATTTTATTGAATTTGGTCATTAATTAGTGTTTTAAAAATTTATCGATGTAGTTTGTGAAGAAGCATTTTATGAATTCAAAGAAGAAAAATCAAGATAAAGAAGTGGCCTACCTGATAAATAAATTCAAAGAAGAAAAATCATGATAAAGAAGTGACCTACCTTATCTTTTTATTCTCAACTATGGCATTAATCTGAGATAGATTGACATCATAACTCTTTACAGAATCCTCAATCCGATCCTCCTTTAGTTTATCCTTAATCATATAGAGATCCTCTTAGGGAGGTTGTCCATAACTATCGACCTTCAGGGTTTTGATGTTTATTTGCCAATATATTTTCATAGAGTTTGGTCAAGGTTAACCAAGCCAAGGAAAAGTCTAGGCAGGTTAACGTTGTCTGGATGACTAGCAAGGGAAGTCATAACTAGAAGTTAGGCAAAGGTGAGAAGTTTATCAAGTGATTAGTCCTAATTAGAGGTTAGGCAAGGGAAGTCCTAACTGGAGGTTAGGAAAGTAAGAAGTTTTAACTAAGGTTAGGCAAAGGAAGTCCTAATTGGAAGTTAGGCAAGTGAGAAGTCTTAACTGAGGTTAGGCAAAGAGAAGTCCTAATTGAAGGTTAGGTGAAAAGTCCTAACTAAGGTTAATCAAGGAAAAATCCTAACCGGATGTTAGACATGTGAGAAGCCTAACTGAGGTTAGGCAAGTAAAAGTCCCAACTGGAAGTTAGGCATGTGAGAAATCTTAGAGGAGTGAACTCTAAGCAAGTGTGAACACGATCGACCAGACCAACGAATCTTGAATGCTACCAATACTGCTTTACTTACTATATTATATCTACGACAATTTACCAAAAGGTGTACGTAACAATTGGAAATTACCAAAGGGCGTCCCATGGTTTGTATTTTACCAAAGGGCGCACTCATTATAGTGAACTTCCTCTTATACCCCTCCTGTTATCTATTGCCTTTCTCATTCTCTCTCAGTAATAAATTCTGAGACGTCAGCACATGCAACGTGACTTAATTACTGACTTTTATTATAAAATAATATATTATGGAATCGACGCTAAATTAAAAAACGTAAGATAAAAATTGAAAAAATATTTCACTTAAAAAATTTCTCATCCAACGTGATTTAAAAATATAAATAAACAATTTTTATTTTTGATTAATAGAAATTAATATATTAAATAATATTTAATAAATAAATTAATATATAAAAAGTTTTTTGAAACAAACGGTTGGATTTAAAAATATAAATAAATGATTTTTATATTTGATTAATAGAAATTAATATATTAAATAATATTTAAAAATATATTAATGAATAAAACTTTATTTGAAAAAAACTGACCGTGGGCCTGAAATATTTTTATTTCAGGCCCATGTTGGGCCTGAAATCCTTTGATTTAGGCCCGACGTGAATTCAAATTTTTTTTCTATTTAAAAATATATTAATATATAAAAAAACCTATCAAAACATTTAATTTCAGATTCAAACACAGGGCCTGAAGTCATCCCAAGAGGGTCTGAAGTCAAATAACTTCAGATCGTATAAATAATTAATTTAATAAATAATAATTAAACATAAAAAATATTGTTAATATTAAAAAATATTCAGTGTCCTTTGGCATGAAGTCATCCGACTTCAGGCCTAAGGAGGGCCTGAAGTCTGATGACTTCAGGCCCAAGGAGGGCCTGAAGTCTCATGACTTCAGGCCCAAGGAGGGCCTGAAGTCTCATGACTTCAGGCCCTTTATTATTAAATATAAAAAAAATTTATAAAAAGTATAATATATAATTACATATTATTTATAATTTTTATAAAAAAGGTATAATATATAATTACATAATAATAAAATGCAATAGGAGTGGTTTAGGTATTTCAGTGAGTTTTGAGCAAAACTCACTGATGGACCTACCATATTTGGAATTCTGAAAACTCTATATTAGTAGACAGGGTTGAGCTAGAAGATGAGATTTTGGGTACCAAAACCTCTAATCTTGCTGTGTCACCAATGCTATAGGAGTGGTTTAGGTATATCAGTGAGTTTTGGGCAAAACTCACTGATGGACCGACCATATTTGGAATTCTTAAAACTCTATATCAGTAGACAGGGTTGAGCTAGGAGATGAGATTTTGGGTGCCGAAACCTCTAATCTTGCTGTATCACCAATGCTATAGGAGTGGTTTAGGTATATCAGTGAGTTTGGGTGCCGAAGCCTCTAATCTTGCTGTATCACCAATGCTATAGGAGTGGTTGTTTCGGCACCCAAAATCTCATCTCCTAGCTCAATCCTATCTACTGATATAGGGTTTTTAGAATTTCAAATATGGTAGGTTCATCAGTGAGTTTTGCTCAAAACTCACTGATATACCTAAACCACTCCTATAGCATTGGTGATACAACAAGATTAGAGGTTTCGGCACCCAAAATCTCATCTCCTAGCTCAACCCTGTCTACCGATATAAAGTTTTCAGAATTCCAAATATGGTAGGTCCATCAGTGAGTTTTGCTCAAAACTCACTGATATACCTAAACCACTCCTATAGCATTGGTGATACAGCAAGATTAGAGGTTTCGGCACCCAAAATCTTATCTCCTAGCTCAACCTTGTCTACTGATATAGAGTTTTCAGAATTCCAAATATGGTAGATCTATTAGTGAGTTTTGCTCAAAACTCACTGATATACCTAAACCACTCCTATAACATTGGTGATATAGCAAGATTAGAGATTTCGGCACCCAAAATCTCATCTCCTAGCTCAACCCTGTCTACTGATATAGAGTTTTCAGAATTCCAAATATGGTAGGTCCATCAATGAGTTTTGCTCAAAACTCACTGATATACCTAAACCACTCCTATAGCATTGGTGATACAGCAAGATTAGAGGTTTCGGCAACCAAAATCTCATCTCCTAGCACAACCCTGTCTACTGATATAGAGTTTTCAGAATTCCAAATATGGTAGGTCCATCAGTGAGTTTTGCTTAAAATTCACTGATATACCTTAACCACTCCTATATCGTTTTATTATTACGTAATTATATATTATACCTTTTATAAAAATTATAAATCATATGTAATTATATATTATACTTTTTATAATTTTTTTATATTTAATAATGGAGGGCCTCAAGTCATCAGACTTCAGGCCCTCCTTGGGCCTAAAGTCATCAGACTTCAGGCCCTCTTTAGGCCTGAAGTCGGATGACTTCAGTCCAAAGGGCACTGAAAATTTTTTAATATTAACAATATTTTTTATGTTTAATTATTATTTAATAAATTAATTATTTATAGGATCTGAAGTTATTTGACTTCAGATCCTCCTGGGATGACTTCAGCTAGGCCCTGCGTTTGAATCTTAAATTAAGTGTTTTGATAGGTTTATTTATATATTAATATATTTTTAAAATAGAAAAAAAATTTTGAGTTCACATCGGGCCTGAATCAAAAGATTTCAGGCCCAACGTGGGCCTGAAATAAAAATATTTCAGGCCTAGCGTGGGCCTGAAATCAATAGATTTCATGCCCACGGTCAGTTTTTTTCAAAAAATTTTTTATACATTAATATATTTATTAAATATTATTTAATATATTAATTTCTATTAATCAAATATAAAAATCATTTATTTATATTATTAATGCTACTATCTTTATAAAAATCATTTATTTATATTTTTAATGCTACTATCTTTATAGCAAAACTCACTGTTAGACCTAAACCACTCCTATAGCATTGGTGATACAGCAAGATTAGAGGTTTCGGCACCCAAAATCTCATCTCCTAGCTCAACCCTGTCTACTGATATAGAGTTTTCAGAACTCCAAATATTGTAGGTCCATTAGTGAGTTTTGCTCAAAACTCATTGATATACCTAAATCACTCCTATAGCATTGGTGATACAGCAAGATTAGAGGTTTCGGCACCCAAAATCTCATCTCCTAGCTCAACCCTGTCTACTGATATAGAGTTTTCAGAATTCCAAATATGATAGGTCTATCAGTGAGTTTTGCTCAAAACTCACTGATATAACTAAACCACTCCTATAGCATTGGTGATACAGCAAGATTAGAGGTTTTGGCACCTAAAATATCATCTCCTAGCTCAACCCTGTCTACTGATATAGGGTTTTCAGAATTCCAAATATGGTAGGTCCATCAGTGAGTTTTGCTCAAAACTCACTGATATACCTAAACCACTCCTATAGCATTGGTGATACAGCAAGATTAGAGGTTTCGGCAACCAAAATCTCATCTCCTAGGTCAACCCTGTCTACTGATATAGAGTTTTCAGAATTCCAAATATGGTAGGTCCATCAGTGAGTTTTGCTCAAAAATCACTGATATACCTAAACCACTCCTATAGCATTGGTGATACAGCAAGATTAGAGGTTTCGGCATCCAAAATCTTATCTCCTAGCTCAACCCTGTCTACTGATATAGAGTTTTCAGAATTCCAAATATGGTAGATCTATTAGTGAGTTTTGCTCAAAACTCACTGATATACCTAAACCACTCCTATAGCATTGGTGATACAGCAAGATTAGAGGTTTCAACACCTAAAATCTCATCTCTTAGCTCAACCCTGTCTACTGATATAGGGTTTTCAGAATTCCAAATATGGTAGGTCCATCAGTGAGTTTTGCTCAAAACTCACTGATACACCTAAACCACTCCTATAGCATTGGTGATACAACAAGATTAGAGGTTTCGGCACCCAAAATCTCATCTCCTAGCTCAACCCTGTCTACTGATATAGAGTTTTCAGAATTCCAAATATGATAGGTCCATCAGTGAGTTTTGCTCAAAACAGCAAAACTCACTGATTTACCTAAATCACTCCTATAGCATTGGTGATACATCAAGATTAGAGGTTTCGGCACCCAAAATCTCATCTCCTAGCTCAACCCTGTCTACTGATATAGAGTTTTCAGAATTTCAAATATGGTAGGTCAATCAGTGAGTTTTGCTCAAAACTCACTGATATACCTAAACCACTCCTATAGCATTTTATTATTATGTAATTATATATTATATTTTTTATAAAAATTATAAATAATATGTAATTATACATTATACTTTTTATAATTTTTTATATTTAATAATGGAGGGCCCGAAGTCATGAGACTTCAGGCCCTCCTTGGGCATGAAGTCATCGTACTTCAGGCCCTCCTTCGGCCTGAAGTCGGATGACTTCAAGCCAAAGGGCACTGAAAATTTTTTAATATTAACAATATTTTTTATGTTTAATTATTATTTATTAAATTAATTATTTATAGGATTTTAAGTTATTTGACTTCAGACCCTCTTGGGATGACTTCAGGCCCTGCTTTTGAATCTGAAATTAAGTGTTTTGATAGGTTTTTTATATATTAATATATTTTTAAAATAGAAAAAAATTTGAGTTCACGTCGGGCCTGAATCAAAAGATTTCAGGCCCAATTTTTATTTCAGGCCCAGCGTGGGCCTGAAATCAATAGATTTCAGGCTCACAGTCAATTTTTTTCAAAATTTTTTTTATTCATTAATATATTTATTAAATATTATTTAATATATTAATTTCTATTAATCAAATATAAAAATCATTTATTTATATTTTTAAATCCAACAGTTTGTTTCAAAAAACTTTTTATACATTAATTTATTTATTAAATATTATTTAATATATTAATTTCTTTTAATAAAAAATAAAAATCATTTATTTATATTTTTAAATCATGTTGGATGAGAAATTTTTTAAGTGAAATATTTTTTCAATTTTTACCTTACGTTTTTTAATTTAGCACCGATTCCATAATATATTATTTTAAAATAAAAGTCAGTAATTAAGTCACGTTGCATGTGCTGACGTCTCAGAATTTATTACTGAGAGAGAATGAGAAAGACAATAGATAACAGGAGGGATATAAGAGGAAGTTCACTATAATGAGTGTGCCTTTTGGTAAAATACAAACCATGGGACACCCTTTGGTAATTTCCAATTATTACGTACGCCTTTTGGTAAATTGCTGTTATATCTATTGTGCTAACTTAATGTTGCAAGAAAGTCTTGGTTGATCAAGTTGATCAGATACTAAGTAGGACCGAAGAAAGTCTAACAGGTCTAGAAGATCAAATATTTGGCTGGTAGGTTAAGGTAAGATCCTGGTTAGGAGTGCAGTGAGATCGTGTCCTAGTTGGGACATATCTGAGGTGTTGATTTGACTGAAAAAACTAATAGAGGTTTCTAAGTCGAGATTAAACTGTCTCATCCGTCTTTCTTATACATACATATTATATCTAACTCTGTTTTATAGAGTCATATTGTGTTAACTTTGTTTTGCAGAATAACAAATGACTAAGTTGATCAAATGGTTCGGTCGACTGAACTTGATTGTTCAGTCAACCGATCCAAGCAGACAGGCACGGATAAAATCAGACTCAGCAAACAAGGAAATTTGGGGTTCAGTCGATTGATTAGAAGGATCGGTCGTCTAATCAAATTTGGGAAGTGAGAATGATTTGATCGAAACTCTCATGGAAGGAAACCCCTGGAGTTCAGTCAACGAATCGAGGTTCGATTGACCGAAGGCCTAGATTTTGCGAGATCGAGCGGATCAGATCGGAGCAAACAAGGAAAGGCACGGAGATCAGTCAACGAATAGAAGGTTCAGCCAACAGAAAGGATCAGTCGACGGAAGGAGTTTTCAATCAACTAAACGACGCTTATAAAAGAAGGCTCGGGGTCTGAGGCTCAGCACCGATTTATCCATTGCTTCATCGTGCTCTCATTGCCTTTTTCCTGGCAAGTTCTTCTACTACGACGTCGTAAGACTGTAACAACTACACTTCATCTTCTGCATTTGTTATTAGTATATTATCTTTATACATGCATTCATTAAGGAGATAGTAGTATTGTTATTATCCTCATACATACTGTACGAGTTTGCTTCTTCACCAAAAGGTTTCGGAGAGAAGAACTAGTGGATTGCCCATAAAAAACGATTAAGAATCATGACTCTTAGAGTAGTAGTCGTCAGACTATAAACTAAGTAAAACTGATTATGTCTTTGTCTTGATTTCTATTCCTTTGCTACTATACTTTGATTTGGTTTTACGAAGACGAAAACAGAGATTTTGAACGAGCAAGATTCACCCCCCCCCCCCCCCCTCAACTTCTTTAATCCTATAGTAGCTCCGTTTTCAACTTTACATATGTGATGCACCATTCGTAGCGGCCTCATATATGGTGTGCTACTTCATTGAGGTATAGCAGTAGCGATCGAACCACAGACCAAATCTGATAATGATCTAGGATAGAAAAATCCTATTACTCACGCCTATAGAACAATTCATTAAGCCTCCCAATGTGTTTTTTGACTCCATAAGCAAGATCATACACTTCTTCTCGATAGCCTCTCTTGGCTTTCTTCATAGCACATCGCAATGAGTCATATGTATATCATTCATGCCATTTGGAATTGAAATTAACAAATTCAGTACAGAATTGACAACCCAATAACAAAACTAGCTCATTCCAATCCAATATATGCATAAACCCAACACATGGAACACATAAGCAATCGAGAAATTTTTTTAAAATCAATTTTACGTGTATCAATCGACTGATTTAGCTCAATTGATTGATCAGTCATCCGTTGACCTTGGAAGCCGAATCCTAGTAGTCTGAGTGGGTTTGACTATGTGACCAACTCCTCCCAAGCTCCTCGAGCGTCACTGGGCGCTTTGTGTACCATAGTCCGGTTAATACAGACTCCTCGAGTTGAAACCGATTCTTAGTCGGTTTAGAAAACCCACTTGGCATACCCAAGTTACAGTTATGCATGCTGAGTCTGAGTGGGATTTAGCCGACTCTAAAGTCGAAATCCGAGTGTGTAAGCCTAGTCCGAGTCCGAGTCCGAGTCCGAGTCCGATACCCAACATCACTTGGCCCATGCCAATCTAATTGCAATGTCCAACAACGCCGAGTGCCATGTGTATTTTTTTTTTAGAAAATGCACAAACAGCATCTGATCATCCCAATCGGGATGAGTACTTATATTTGTTACTTGAATGTGACTCATCCATTCAAGGTAGCCACATAAACTCATCCGTTCACTTTTATTACTTGAACATGTATGCTCTAGTTGTATTTATCACAGCATTCATAGATATGTAACATGCAATTCAAACATGAATTATTCAATCATAGTGATAAAAGATGATAACAATCATCTCATATTTTTTACAATCCATTCTCAGATTACCTCAAAGGAGGTAACTCCATATATTAGGCAATTGTTCATCTCGAAGGGACATGAATTATTCAACCATGCATACACACATAAATACATGAGATGTCTTAATCAAGTGGACCGTGCATTCTCTAATTCCAGTTGGCATTTTAGAGTGTCACGTGACTCACATTTCATTTGTTTATCACGAATACTGAATATGCTTCCGGGGTTATGGTACAGTGGTAGTGTGACTAGTCGCTTTTTCAAACATTCACAATTTGATCCCCAGCTATAGCGTATTTGTAGGAATTTTTTCTCCAAATAAGACGCGAACTCTGGGACGCTGGGCTTCTAGATCGCCCATTGCGAGCGCTTCCCGATTTACCCTAGCGGCCGGTGGGAAACTTTCGTGAGGCCGAACCAGTCACCCGAGATTAGTTGAAAAAATCTCGTTAATTATTTTTTCGAATACTAAATACTACACTGTTCATTAGGAATGGTAATTTCCTCCTAACTTAGAAGGATATAAATGCATTATCGATACCCAATGCAGGAAATGCAGAATTCCACATCAGTTTAGTTCATGAAAAATGCTATGTTAAATGCTCAGAGAGAACATCTCTCCTTAGAGAAAATTAACAGAAATGCAGAATTCCAAGGTTCGATTATGTATTTGGTTGCTCTGATACCGATTATAAAATACATGAATAATTGCATGAACAAATCATACATTAAATACTTTCAATATCTCCAATACCTTACGATTCTTGTTTGTGGTAAGACGATTACTTCCAACAACCTTTTTGTAGATCACAAACCAAATCCCTCAAAGCTTTTTGATGTTCTTCACTTGATGCAAGAAATAGATCATCCTCTTTTTTCACTGCATTACTTGGACGAGCTTATAAAGAAACAATAGCAGTTTACAAAAAATTGCCAATGGTAAGTTGTTACATATTTGATATACATATTAGTGAAGAAAATATTGAAAAAATATATTTTTTTTATGTATTGAGAATAATGATACAGGTTATATTTATATACAAGAGATAAAGATAAAAGAAAAATTCTTAATATATATATATATATATATATATATATATATATATATATATATATATATATATAAATGTATAATAAATTTTAAAATATCATAAGATATCTTAATAATTAGAAACATAAGATAAATCTAACATATATTTTTTTTATCAAATATATCAAAATAACATAGCTAGATTTGATCATTTGAGATAATCATTATATCAACATTTCAAACAACCGGAAAGCACTAAGAAGGTTTCCTTCGAGCTTTTTCTTTCTCTCTTTTAACTAGAGCTGTCAAACAGGTCAATCCGTGGCGAGGCGGGTCGGCCCATGGCGGGCCGACCATTTGGCGAGAGCGGGGCAGGTTGACCCGTCATCTAGACGGGTTGAAAAATCCCCAACCCAACTCAATCCAAGGCGGGCCGTGGGTTAGGCGGGCCAACCCGCGAGTCCATCAAAATATTTTTTAAACATTAAAAAATTTTAAAAAATTATATATTTAGATTTCATCAATCAAATATGTTAAGAAATATATTTTTTAAATATAAATAGATACAAACGAGTACTCATGTGATGAAAAATATTATTTTTTATTTTAAAATAATCACAAAGAAAGATAATAAATTGTCATAAAATTTAACTAACATGTGATTCTCAACCCGCGGGCCAACCCAAGCCCGTCGCGGGCCAACCCGTGCGGGTCACGAGTCTAGGCGGGTTGGCCCGCGGCGGACTTGGGTTGCTTAAATTCTAACCCAACCCGCTTAAATTGATTGGCGGGGCGGGCCAACCCGACGAGCCCAACCCAATTTGACAGCGCTACTTTTAACTTTGCGGAGGAGAAAAGGCAGATTTACAATTTACAAGCTCAACTATAAAATTTTAGAATAAACACGTTTTATAAAAATTCGTGTAATTTTTAAAAGACGGTGTTTTTTTTATAAAATATCAGAAAATAGTAGGCTGTCATTTTTTTTAAAAGGGCTTTTGGTAAAAATACCAAATAAATCAATAGGTAGCTCTTGAGCCCTTGCCCCTTTCGCTCTGATTTCCCTACGGAAGGCGACCCAACGGGCACGACCTCTCCTCTCACGTCGTCGTCAGGTGGCCGGAAACGGTAACGGCGGGACTGTTGTTGATCGACTCTGGAAGTCTGTCTCGTATGCGAGGGGTGATATGATTCTTGGTTCCTATGTCGTCCGATTCCTTCCTCAAGTGGCGTGGCTGATCAGCAATCGCACCTTGACACCGGCGGCGACTTTAGAGATTATCCATTAATTTGAGTGCAGTTGGAGGTAGGTTGTTGGTCAGTTAAGTTTTTTGGATTTTGGCGAGTTAGGTTTAGTTTATCTATTTCACTGGGTTTCCAGAGTTTCTTTGTCTGATGGATGCGTTTCTTTAGTTATCACTTTATTGATATTCTTTGAACTTTTTTTTAGGTGGATAGTATCAACAAGCATGAGACTCTACTGGAAGTAGTTCAAGTCTCACAGATCTTAACGTTATTATCAGGAAGGCCTACATATCTTCCGATAGGAGTTGGTCCAAGAACAGTATGTTTCTTTGCTTTGTATTGCGGGAATCATCTTTGCTTCTCACTTCTCAATTTTTTTTTTTTTTTTGGTTTGAGAAATTTACGTTTTCTCTATTGTTTCTGTATTTGAAGTGATAGACCAAATGAAATAAAGTATTGAACTGAGAGGTTATTTTTGACATTCAAAAGGTTCTTGATTTTCCATGGTTTTCCTTTAATTTATTTCTCTCTAATTTGCTGCAATTAAACAAAAGTAACTTAGCTTACTTATAATGCATGAATTACTTCAAATAATTGTTTGAGTTGTCATAGCCCAAAAGCATTTGCTGTCAAGCAATCGCCAATTTAGATATTTGTAGTTTGCATCCTCCTCACTTTTTCCTGAAAAAAAAGACCCTTCTAATCCTCGCATTCATATTATAAATAGGATTGAGAAGCTAGAACATGCCTAAAGATCAAATGTGTATGTAAAATTAAGTCTATTCACAAGCAGTTAAACATGTGAAAATGCTGAGAGTGAGAGTGAGAGTTAGTGTTGAAGTTGGCAACATAGATTGATATAATTAGCAGTTAGGATTGAAGCTGGCAGTATGGATTGATGTAATCTTGGAGATATTTATAGGATTCATTTTAGTTTATCGGCTCAGAATCTAATTTGTGTATTTATGATTGGGAAACCGACATTGATGTCAAAAGTTTCTCTTGACTTTTAGATAATTTATAACTCTTTTTAGTATTTTCTCTCAAATTGCTGGGTATATAACATATAAGGGGGTGCTTGGTAAGCGGGTTTAGAAGGTGGGAATGGGAATGAAATCTATTTCATTCCCATTGATAATGCTTGGTATACGGGAATCGGAATCAAAATAAGGATATAATACCGTTGATTTCATAACCCACCCCCACTAGGTTATCACCAAACCCATAAACCCCTCAATCAAACCCATTACCATTCCCATTGCCAAATTTATACCAAGCGCCCCCTAATTCCTTTAGTTCAGAGAATATTTATGCAGTGAAATAATTATGACTTTTTCAAAATATGGGCATACTTAGAGGATCTATTTGGATAAATTTTTAATTATCTTTTTCTTAATTTTGACATGTAATTTTTCTCTGAAAATTTTCTCTTTTTATAGAATATATGTTGTAAGGTTGTTGCCACATCACCTTGTAGTCATGGGTTTGAGTCGCGGAAATAACCTTTTGTAATGCAGGATAAGACCGTGTATAATAGACCCAATGTGATCTGAGCGGGAGCTTCGTGCACTGGACTACCCTTTATGTGTTGTGTTTAAAAATTTCCTAGTATTTACTCAGTACACAATGTTAGAAAAAATCCTGGTTGCAAAATGAGTTTGACTACTTGGATTCGTTTGTTGTGTTGACACATGTACTGGTAGGTATTTATATCAAATCTGACTAACAAAGCTATTGACCATCTATTGTTGGTTAAGCTAGTTGCTGATTTCTTATAGGTTTGCTTTTGATAATGGGCGTGAATGAAGCTGCAAGTTTGCGTCATTGCAACCTTAGGATCAAACTCTACCAGTAGAAATTAATGAACATGTTGTAAGTACTGTTTGACTGTAGCTTGCTTCTAACTTTTCCTGGGCTTTGAATGGTGGTGTTTTCTCTTTCAGTTGTTTTGCTACTGATAGTTTAGAGTAAGAAGTTGACTCCTTTGTATAGTAGTTGTGGATGGGGCAAATTCATTTTGCTGAATTTTTCTTATGCTACACTACTTGTTCCCTTAGTTAAAAATTGTTACCACTGTACCCCCTTAGGCCCTCTGATTTTGAGCAAATAGTCAGATCACCTCTTCCTTCCTTAGAAGTTCAAAGGAAAATTTTTCAGTTGAGTATTTGATAGTAGTTTTCTCAGATGCTTCTTTTCATGCCATTTTCATGAAATAGAAAACATTTTTTTTTCTCATATAACTGGTTTCACTAGGCAAAAGAAGTCACTTCTTTCCTAACATGAAATCTATTGGTGCGTAATCAGTGCTTTTTCCTCTGTTACAGCAGTGCCAAATCTTGGATCGACAGACAATTGATTATAATAGAAGTTAGCTTAATTTATTTAGCATAAATTGCTTTCGGATATTCAGAAAATGTCTTCTCTTCAGCTTCTGCCACTAACTGAACATGGGCGTAACATTCTGGCATCTAGAAGGTATGCATGGCTCCATAGAATTATCCTGTATTCTGTGTTGTTTATTCAATGGTATCATTCTTATCTGTTAATTTATTGAATAGGACTGCTTTTTTAGTTTTCAGAAAAGAATACAACCAAAAATGAAAATGCCTGACGGTGATATACTATTTTTGGAAGGCTTTACTTGTTTTATTGAGACAAAGATGGTTAAGTGTTTCTTAGTATTATAAACAAAAATATCTTGTTACAAGAAATCTGCCATACAGAATATTACTTTTTTGTTACTAAAATATATAGCAGTGTGTAATAGTATCAAAACACTAAATAGATTTGTAAAATAAATGAAGCACGTGTAGAAACAAAATGGCTTCTAATACATCTAAGTTTCTTTAAGCAACTTTATATTCTAGCTGGAACCAAATAAGGTATTAAAGCCTTGTCCTTGCTTGTAAATCTAGATGTTAGGGGAAATTCCGAATACAAATTACTAAGTGGGGGAATATAATCTTATTTAAGAAATTCAAAACCAGTCTATATTTCACGTTCAAACTTTATAGTTTTCACTTAAGCATATAATTAACTTTCAATCTTTATAACGCTTAATAGTTATGACACCTTTTTATGTATCTATATTACCACAATTAACATAGTTATTTTATCACGAATAGGTCCACTAATAAATGAATCATTGTCTTTAGAATATATAGTGTCACATGTTACTGAAACCTTCACGTGTTACTTAAACCTCATTGGTGATAAATAGTAATATTGTGAAGCACACAAAATGACCACACGTGACACATGCTATCACAGAGCCTATGAGTGGTCAGGCACCGCTAATAATATGGCTAGGCTTGGTGGATTCACTTTTTTAGCATTGAAACCAGCATTTACTATAGCCATTTCCTTTAGTAATTAATAATAACAACTATTCCACCTTTGACATTTCATCTCATATAACAATTTCACTTAAGGATTGGTTGGATTGAGACACTAATCTATGTTATCGTTTATTAATTTTTGTGTTAAATCTCTAGCATAATGGAAGCATTCAAACATCGATATAAAAATATATCAAAGCATGGAAGAGGAAATAGTATAAAAGATAAATATTTTTAAGATAGATATCAATCTATGAAAGATTAAAGTTTAGGAACATGTTGTCTTTTAAGAAACTCCCCCATTTGATTTCCATAAGATAGCCATCATGTAATAACATTTAACATATGAAAGCGAAGATATCTTAGCAAGTTAACTTACCCATAATATAACCAATAATTTTGTTCTTGTGTCGCCACTTTGCTAATTCAATATCATTTAGATCCCCTTTCAAAAACATTCATAATACCAATGTTCCTATTCTCAATTCAAGCTATTTATAATTTTATTTCATGCACAAGGGATAATCTCAAAAGGTAAGGTCTCAGAGTCCATTCTAAATGTTCACGAGTTAATGTGCTCCTTCTGGCCGAGTGTCTACATAATGTATCAACACAACTAAATCTTAAAAGATCCGAAAATGTAGCTGATGCATAATGAAAAATGGTACATATTGTATTTAAGATTAATGGACCTAACCTTATTCCACTAATCCCTAATACTCTTATGGTGCATTTGGTTGGGGGTTATCATTGATAACCTTGGTTATCTATCCAAGGTTATCAATAAAAATCTTGTTTGGTTTAGGTAATGAATCATTCCTAAGTAATCGTCCATGCCCGACAGCAGCAACATACATCATCAATTATGGATTACAACTCAGAATCACATTACCTTCAATTTTTTAGGGTTTTCTCGATTCCGGGGTTATTCAGAATCCAACAGAGCGTCCGGCAGGCGGTGGGCAAAGGTGCCAGGCAGAGGTGGCAGGTGGTAGGCGGTGTTCGGCAGTCAGCTGGCGCCTTCGGCAGGCAGCGGGTGGCGGGCACAAGCGGAGAGGTGGTAGGCGGCCAGTGAAGACGGCAGGTGGCGGGCACAGGCGTCGTACGTGAGAGAGGGACGAGTTGTTTTTTTTTTAAAATTAGTTTTTTAAAAAAAACTTAGATTTTTAATTAAAACTTTAATGAATTGAATCAATCAACTCCTAGTTATAATTAGCATAAACTAAATAGATCTAGTCTAAAACCCAACAAAATGATCCAAAAAATTCTATAATAATAAAAAATTCTAAAATATTATCCGATTTTATTTATTTATATATCATCATTAATAATAATAATATTATTATATATTTTTGTTTTGTTTGATTGGTCAATTCAGTGATTGATACAATTCCTTGTACTAAGTTATACACTAAAACCTCCAAAGAAATAAGTTTTTATTGCATTACCCAAGATTGAACCAAACAACATTAGGTTATGGCACATAACCTGTTATGTGATTACCTAGTAATCACCTAACCAAGTTTATACATGGTAACCTTGAACTAAACGCACCCTTAATTTAAAGATAAAACATTATAAATAAATAGTCAACTTTCAAATTCCCAATTTAACAAAGCCAACTTTGATATCAATGCTATTCTAATTCTGGTATGGGATAATTTCTCTCCTATAACTTAGTTAAGGAAACAAAAGTTGAGTTCCAATGAAAACTTTAGACCTCTCCAATCCTTGACAAATAACAACCTAGATGAATAAGAGGTATTTCTCAGTTGAGGAAACAAAAGTTGGGTTTCAATGATGAAGAATCCTTTGACCTCCATAACCTAAACAAATTAGGTCAAGTGATTTATAACTATCCAACTACATAACCAAGGAAAATGCTCATTGAGTCTTTTACCTAAGACTGATTGTAATCAGTGGTTCTCCAGTCTAAAGTAGATAAACTTGATTCAAATCCAAAAATGAAGTTACGAGGGAGGAAAATAGAGTTGTAGCCATGCCAAAAAGGAAGGAAACCACTACCTATAAACAAATTAGGTAGGCTTCACACTTGGAAAGAGGATTGGTAGGCAAAAATGATGCATGTGCACAAAGGGCAACAATGGTTGGCGCACGAACCATGTGGCTGAGGTTGATGACAATTTTACCTCGTGTATGCACGAGGTTAGGCAGTGGTGGTGCCTCATGTGTGCTTGACGACTATGTTAAAGTGAGTGTGAGGGTTGAACGATGATGTAAGGGTGTGCACTAGGGGTTGGCATGGGTGTTGACACTCCGTGTGTGCGTGCAGAGGTCGACAATGATTGAGCTAAGTGCCAGTAGTGCCTATGTGTGTAGTGAGGGCTTGATGGTGGTGTCCTGGTTATGTGAGGGAAGACAGAGAGAGGGATGTTGCTCTATGCACATGTAGGGAAGGGGCCAATTGTGGCTGTGAAGGGAAAGAAGAGGGGTGAGAGACAAAAGCTTCAGGTGGGTACATGGAAGACGTAGCACTGTGGAGGAAGTATGAGGGGGAAAAGGAGGTTTGTATATTCTAAGATGGCCTAGCCTACATTTAAACTTTCTTCAGCTCTATATAGGTTCAAATCGAGTGTGGTTTGGACCCACCTCATTGAAATCTCTATGCTTAACTGATTGACTCAATCAAATCCTAATTAACTCTCAAAGGTCCATAAGAGCTAATAAGTTAATTCAGTTTAGCTTATTTGATAATCTAAAATTTTAAATAAATTTTGATGAGTAATTTAAATACAATTCAATATTGATATCTAACATTTCTTTAGTTTAATTTAACCTTTTAGTTTTGGTAACAAAATATAATAAAAAATAATGACGGCCTTCATTTTTCTTAGAAATTGGTAAATTTTGGTTTTTGATTGCTATTGAAAATGGACATATCTTGTAGTAAGTCACCTAAAATTTTTGTGGGAAGACATCTCATCACCCAATTGATTAGTTATGTGAGCGAGAGTTATGGCCAATTTCCTATGGGTAGAGTGAAACTGAAGGAAAGGATGGAACTCACTGACCGTAAAGAGGTCATTTCCTAAGGAGATATTAGCAAAGGAAACGGGTGCAGAAATATCATCCTGAAAACCATGATTTTGGCTTCCATGCATGCCAAGCAGAGGTCACTCAGGAGAGCGTGGGTATTTTCTACTTTTTGTATTTTTTACCCTTTCAAAAGCCTCCCGACCCATCATTCCTTATTGACATTGGCAAATTTCTCTCCAATTCATCTTCTTTCTTATTGCTCCAACCACAAGGAAACCTAGCTATAAGTTGATCAAGGCAAACTCCTCTCAATTGTTTCCTCAGTGATAGATTATTTTGGCTCGAAAAGAATCAACTCCTCTCTGAAGGGGATATCGAGCAGTTCTCATTCAACGAAGGTCAAGGAGATTTCACATGCGAATTTCCACTCTATTGGCCAAGAACAATGAATCATGGTGGATACAAAAAAAGAGGAACAGGGTGAAAAGTATTTTCATGGTTTTTGAATACTTTTTTTCCATTTCATTCTTGTAGGAATCTGTAAGCCAAGAAAGTAGACAGAAACACATTGAGGGAGACGATTTCCTCCATGCAACTTCTGGATATATTTCCTTCGCTTCTTCCCTTCCAGACAAGTTTCCTCCTCCCTGAGAAACTGGCCCTTAATTTGCATAAAATGGCATGAAATAGTTTTTCTCCATGATTAAGTTTTGCTTGTTTTACTAAGAAAAAGAAGGCTAAGTTAAGTTTTTCTTCTTTGGTAATTTTGATTTAATTTGTCTTTTTAACTTTTCACTGCTAACCTAGATAGGAATTTTCTTTTAGAGTCAGTTTTCTCTCTTTAGTATCATTTAACTTCACTAGTCCCTCCGAATCAGAATGGTCCCGCTCATCTACAATCACCATTTCTTAATTGCATGGTCATCATCTTCTTTTAGCATTTTATCCTTTAGTGACCCAATCCAGGTGATATGAGTTTTGTTGCATGCATATGTTTGCTAATGTCTCTATATGGTATCAAGCAGAAGAACATTGGCAGCAGTCTCAGCTGTCTTGGTGGCTGGCGGCACTGTCGCATTCATGCAATCACGCCTCTATAGGAGATCCCATAAATCTGGTGAGAATGGTGAAAACTCAAGCCAAAATGGTATTTGTAATCAGCCAGTTCAAGTGGCAAGACCAACTAGAAAAGGATTCAGATCCCTGCATTATTTAGCAGCAACCTTGCTTTCACAGATGGGTTCTAATGGGATGCGCAACCTTATGGGACTAGTGGCTATAGCGGTGAGCTCTGTTTTTACTGGCCTTCCTTGCTTCTTGTGGACTGTATGCTGTCTGGTTTCTCTTGGTTTATGATGCACTTTCATGTACATGTAGGAAACTTTATCTTTGAATTAGACTCTTATTATTATTTTTTTTGATTGGGTATGTGTTGGTGCATTTCCATTCTCCCATAACTAGTTAACATTATCAGCTAATACATACATTAAATCTATTCCTGTTTTTATCCTAAAGGTTCTTCCTATTTAGGTACCCTTGTTGAATTGTTTATTTGTCATAAACCCTCCAATAACTTAATGTTATATACTGGAAAATGGGACTCTTATATAGCAGTCAGCATTCCATGTTGCTATTTGAAGTTT
>JAGFNQ010003407.1:0-40595 GCA_024364735.1 Boesenbergia rotunda | reverse complement strand
CATGTTGGCCGAGACCCTAGGGTTCCTAGGGTACTCTAAAAATTCCCAAAAATTACAGTTAACTTCTAAACATCATAAGGAACCAGTAAATAACATTATCATGATTTTTAACATAATTATGGACCTATAAAACATGCTGGCCGAAACCTTTGAACATAGAAACCTTGATTTTGTTTTCCCTTCAACACTTAATCCGAAACTAACCCATATATCATGCAAAAAATCCCCAAAAATTTCCAATTTACTTCTAAACATCATAATGGAACATCAAATAATATTATCATGATTTTTATCATAATTATGGACCTTTAAAACATGCTGGCCGAAACCATTGAACCATAGAAACCTGGATTTTTGTTTCCCTTCAACATTAAATCCGAAACTAACCCATATATCATGACAAAAATCCCCAAAAATTTCAATTAACTTCTAAAAATCATAAGGGAACATCAAATAATATTATCATGATTTTTAGCATACTTATGGACCTCTAGAACATGCTGGCCGAAACCTTTGAACCATAGAAACCTGGATTTTGTTTCCCTTCAACATTAAATCCGAAACCCCCCCCCCCATATATCATGCCAAAAATCCCCAAAAATTTCAATTAACTTCTAAAAATCATAAGGGAACATAAAATAATATTATCATGATTTTTAGCATAATTATGGACCTCTAGAACATGCTGGCCGAAACCTTTGAACCATAGAAACCTGGATTTTGTTTCCCTTCAACATTAAATCCGAAACCCCCCCATATATCATGCCAAAAATCCCCAAAAATTTCAATTAACTTCTAAACATCATAAGGGAACATCAAATAATATTATCATGATTTTTATCATAATTATGGACCTCTAGAACATGCTGGCCGAAACCTTTGAACCATAGAAACCTGGATTTTGTTTCCCTTCAACATTAAATCCGAAACCCCCCCATATATCATGCCAAAAATCCCCAAAAATTTCAATTAACTTCTAAACATCATAAGGGAACATCAAATAATATTATCATGATTTTTAGCATAATTATGGACCTCTAGAACATGCTGGCCGTAACCTTTGAACCATAGAAACCTGGATTTTGTTTCCCTTCAACATTAAATCCGAAACCCACCCATATATCCAGCCAAAAATCATGGAAAACGTTGGTAACTATTATACCACAGGTGAGGGAGTCTTACCTTAGATTTCTTGATTTTTAGACCTTGGATGGAAAGAAGGAAGAAGACTTGACCACACCTAGCCCTTGGAAACTTGAGAAGACCTTAGATCTTGGAGGATGAGACTTTTGTGAAGTTTTCTCAAGGGAGAAGTCCTCCTTGAGTGCTCGGCAAGAATGGAGAAGGAAGAGAGGAGCAAATGCACTTGATGGCATGAAGAATGAAACTCCCAAACCCCCTTATTAATCAACCATTAAGGTGGTGAATGAAGAGTTTTCTATGGCCCTTCATCTTCCTTTACCATTTAACCACCATTCACTTCCTTTCCTCACAAGAATTCCTTGCTAGGTGAGTTGGTTAAAGCATTCATTGGTTGTACAAGAGGTCCAAGGTTCAATCCTTGGCCCATGCATCTTTATTTTTATTTTATTTAATCTTTTTTCTTATTTTCGAAAATTCCCCTTTTATTTCGAAAATTCTCCAAAAATGACCCATAATTTTACCAATATTCCTAAATAAAATTCTTTTATATTTATATGAATTTTACTCAATTAATACCCATTTTTTTGGAGCCCATTTAAGGCCCATTAGTACCTAATTCCTCAAATTAATTAGAAAAATTAAACTAATACTTACCCATAATCATGCTAATATGTCCCATTAAATCCTATTTATCTTTATACTAATTTCCACCTAAAATCCACCGATAATTATGGTACTAGCAAGCCCATATAAGGCCCATTAGTGCCCTTTTTCCCAATTTAAATGGGAAAACATAGATTTTCTAGGCCAAAGTTTGCATTATTACCTCTAGGTCCTTCGGAAAATTATCTAGACATGCTTAATATTTTAATAAAATATTAAGAGAATTTTCCGGGTCGTTACACACCTTGTGGGCATCTATGGTAGATGCATACAAGGTTTCAAGGGACCTTTCCAAAATTAAATTAGATGAAATATTTTCAGAACTTGAGTTACATGAGCAGACTAACTGCACCTTGGTCGAGAAAGGCATTGCCTTTATTGCAGGTAAAGCTGGAAAGATATCCAAGAAGAAACCTCAACCTGCACCCGAGTCTGATTCATACTCAAACTCAGAAGACTACGAAGGAGATCGACCTAAGCTGGTCCGACTGGCCCGAAACTACTACAAGGAATTGAAGAATCAATCCAACAGAAGAAAAGCCAGCCGAAAGAAGGAAGATCAAGCTGAATCAACTAAGAACAAATCAAGTGTGACTTGCTTCAAGTGCAACAAAAAGGGACATTTCAAATCCGAATGCCCTAACCTAAAAGAAGCCAAGAAAGCAAGAAGAAAGAAGGCACTTCAGGCAATGTGGGACGAGTCCTCCTCCGAAGAAGAAGAAGAGGTCCCACAATCTAACCTGCTCGCACTAACTGCCTCAGAAGAAATCGAGACCGAGTCAGAATAGGAGCCGGATGACGGCAAGCTCACTTTTTCAGAAAATGGCGAAATAACTATAAGTGGTTTTTCTAGAATTCAATTATGCGAATTAATTTCTTATCTTTCTCGAGATTTGGCAAAAGCCAAAATCCGAGTCTTGTCTCTCAGACAGGAAGTAAAACTCCTGAAAGAGAGAGCAGACTCTGAACCCTTAACTGAGAAGGTTCAAGAAGGAACCTCTGCTCAAGTTGAAAAACTTGAATCAGAGAACTCTTTCTTGAAAACTCAAGTTAAGGATCTTAGAGCTGCCTTAGAACGATTCACTTCTAGTTCCAAGAGTCTTGACATGATTCTTGGAAAATAGAAGTCGGTTCTAAATCGATCCGGATTGGGCTATAGAACCAAATCTAGACAAAGATCCTACTATGCGGTACTGAACCAGTCCGGACCTAAAGTTCAGGCATGGGTACCCAAACTGTGTCTGAACAAACAAACTGGATCAAATCAGTATTGGATCCCCAAGGACAAGATTCACATCTTGCCGAACCATTACCGCGGCTTTAGTCCAGAGGGAGCCAAATTAAAAATAATATTCATAATTAGATAAATCTCTATTCTTGTTTTAAATTGCATGCTTGCTTGTCTATTTAATTTCTGCAATTTACCATACTTAGACTTAGGAAGGGTTAGTTTAAGGACTGAACAAACTTAACTGAAATTTGAACAACATAGTATTGGGTGGCGGTGAGATGATAGTACGTTAGGGAAACCAATTCTAATAAGGTCAAGTATACTCTACTTGGTCTCTTTAGACTGGTGGAACTAGCCGAAGCTACCGATCCAAGACCCAAACTAGTTAGACCAAATTTTGTCAAAAAGTAATTTTGAAAATGAAATTTCATTAAAAGGCTTGGTCAAGGAAAGGGTTGATGATCCAATAAGGCTACGGCCAAAGAAGGCCTAGTGCCTCGCCAAGACCTGGAAGCCAATTTTTGAAATTTAAATTCAAATTATTATTTGTCAAAGTCGAATTTAACACAAACTTTTAGTTAATTGTAGATTCAAACATTTTTTTAAAATCAAAATCAATTATTTTCAAAATTAATTTAATTTTTTTTAAAATAAATCATAATTTTTCAAAATAATTCTATCTACTAAAACCTGTCTCACAAAAACCCATAAGGCAAACATGATTGATAACCCTAGATTTGGGTGAGACAGACTAGGCTGTGAAAATCAATTTAAGCTATTCCTGATTCTAATTGGATCCAAATCAACAAAACTCTTTATGTGTAGGAACATAAGATTTGGACCAATGGATGTTGGATAGCGGTTGCTCCAGACACATGATTGGGGATAAATTGAAATTCACCAAACTCAAGATCAAAAACCTAGGCTCAGTAGCATTTGGCAACAATGCTACACTCAAGGTGATTGGGTCAGGTAATATTGAACTTAAATCTGACTTTG
The DNA here is from genome assembly GCA_024364735.1 of Boesenbergia rotunda. Classification (NCBI taxonomy): domain Eukaryota; kingdom Viridiplantae; phylum Streptophyta; class Magnoliopsida; order Zingiberales; family Zingiberaceae; genus Boesenbergia; species Boesenbergia rotunda. The sequence continues at coordinate 36,559 of JAGFNQ010003407.1, read as the reverse complement.
TTATTAAGAAAGTTCTTTTGGTTGAAAATTTTAAATTTAACTTGCTTAGCATAAGTCAATTGTGTGATACTGGTTATGTAGTTACCTTTACCAATTCTAACTGCCTAATTAGAAACCTGCAAGACTCAGAAATCATACTTAAGGGCACTAGGAAAAATAATGTTTATACTATAAACCTACCTCTAGTACCCAAATGCATGTTAACTCAGTTAGAACAATCAAACCTCTGGCATAGGAGATTAGGTCATACAAATTTGAGAATAATTTCGAAAATCACCCAACTTGGCCTAATTAAAGGTATCCCTAAAATTAAAAATCATGAAAACTTAATATGTGAATCATGTAATCATGGTAAACAAACCAGGTCTAATCACAAACTAATTCAATCTAATCTAACTCAAACCACACTTGAGCTCCTGCACCTTGACCTATTTGATTCACATGGAGCCAAGTCACTAAGCAAAAACCGGTACTGCTTAGTAATAGCTGATGATTACTCTAGTTTACCTGGGTTAGGTTTCTAAAGACCAAAGATGAAACCCTAAACCTATTCAATGACTTTTGTAAGTTAATTGAAAATCAAAACGATACTAAAATCAAAAGACTTAGGAGTGACCACGGGGCAGAGTTTAAAAATCAACGATTCGAGGAATTTTGTAAAGTAAATGGGTACATACACGAATTTTCGTGTCCTAGAACCCCCCAGTAAAATGGGATAGTCGAAAGGAAAAATAGAACCCTACAGGAAGCCGCTAGGGCTATGCTCAATGAATTTAACCTAGCTAACCAATATTGGGCAGAAGCAATTAGTACGGCTTGCTACATCCAAAATAGGGTACTAATCAACAAACGACACAATAAAACACCCTATGAATTATACTACCATAGACTTTCAAACCTACACTACCTATGTAACGACCCGCCTTCTGGTACTAAGCTTTAAGGCGGATCGCTACTAACTAACTGGCTGACTAACTGATTTATGATCCTTGTTTTCATTTAAGCTAAACCAACTGGGAGAATTTTAAAAAAACTTATTTCGCTATTTACTGAACTAACAATTCATAATCATGTTGAAAGTACTAACCAGCCAAAATAAAACAAAAACTTTAATTTTATTAGCTTGGCAGGATTTGATCCCCCAACCTCTACGTTGCATGACTAAAGCACTAACCAGCGGCTCTACACCACTTTTTGTTTTACACAGCACCAGTTGACTGCTATATGCCAGTCGACTGGTCAGGCCACAGAATGTTTCTGTGCCCGACACCAGTCGACTGGTGTTTTTCCAGTCGACTGGTAGCTCTGAGAACCCAGATTTCAGAGTTTCAGAATGTGCCAAAGTCGACTTACTCCGTACCAAATGCTCCATAAATTCATATTTAAGCTTCCTGACAGGTCTACAATGATTCTAGGGCATTTGATACATGTTTTTGGAGGGTTTCTAGCAGGAATAGCAACTTAGAAATCATAAAAACGACATGTAGAAGCATAAACATGAATGTGCCAAGTTTGTATCAACTTCTTATTGGAACTATTCATTTTCCATATCTAAAGGCATCCTTAGCTACTACATGTCATTCTATATGGTGCATTAATCTTAGAACAAGTATATCCTAAGAATTTAGCATGTAGATCAGAAGTATCAAGTTCCTACTCCTAAAGCTTAAGCATGGATCCAAATTACCATATCACAAGTATTAACCCATGACCTTCAACATTCACCAAACAAATATTGAAACATGTAAATAAACTACCTTAGGCACCACAAATAACCAGTCCAATCAAGTTCATACATGGTTCACGTAACCTATTGTGGAACAACTAAAAGAAGCATAATAAAGACTATTTCTATGCTTTGCAAGTTCCGAAGACTTTTATTCCAACTCCATCGCCACACACACTTTGCATCAAGCCCGCCGCCTCCGCTACTAGTGCTTTCCTTTACCTGTATCTGCAGTATAAGGAAATGCAAACTAATAAGCATAAAGCTTAGTAAGTACCATCTAGCCTCACAAAACTATAAAATCTCAGGTTATGTTTTTCAAAACATGTCATACGAATACACGCTCATGTTCATAAATAATCATGCTATGCTCATGCTAAAATACATGTCATAAAATGTCATGGCATATAACTGACACATGGCCTATACTGAACTGAAGCTGAAAACTAAGCTATAGCATGGCATACATATCTGAATCGGAACTGAAACTAACTAACATAAAACTAATTATTAAATTCACCACATGCTAAAAATGAATTTCTGAAAACTATATACATATAGTAGGTGAGAATAATAATCAACTGTTGTGGGCCCGGCAATGTACCAGCTGTGCGCGCATCCCTAATAAATCTGAGGTAGCTAATCCCGAATTCATTAGGGTTCTACTACGTTATCTGAACCTAGGGGTAACTAAGGAGCCCATCCCATACTAGGTTATCTGAACCTAGGGGCAACTTGGAGCACATCCCTGGATCGAAGTCCGGTACAATGTCAACTGAAAATAAAATAGTACTTTTATACTTTTCTTTTTTTTCTTCTGATTCTTGCTTTTACTAGGTTATCTAAACCTAGGGGCAACTAGGAGCCCACCCCATTGGACCTTGGTCCCAATCATAAACTGAAGCAAGAATTTCTATTCTTTAATGCTTTCTATAGCATTAACTGAACTGAACAATTTAACAAACACCTAACGTGCTCCTTGACCCAAAACTGAAGGGTAATACAACGTGCTTGTTCATAATTTACGATTTCTAATCGTAAAACATACATACAAGGAAATAAAGCATACGGAAAAATCAACCGAAACTACTTATACTGCAGGTGAGGGATACTTACTTCCTGCGCTAGGTTTTCTTACGAATATAATATGAAATCTCTGAGGGAACGTTGAACTTCGACGTTCTTCTTGCTCCTTGGCGTTCTCCTCGCGTCTACGAGAATTCTCGTAGAGAATAGGGCCTCTTGGGACCTTCCCTTCGCTTTCCCCTTGTCTTGGGCAGCAAGAGAAGAGGAGGAGAGGAAGAGGCGCAAGAGAGTGAGAGAGAAGAGAGTCTCGGGAGAGGGAGAGGAAGAAAATCGCCAAGAGAGAGGGAGGTGTCGGCGATGAGAGAAGGTGAGGAAAAGAATGAATCTAAAAACCCTAAGTTCCCCTTTTATACTCATGGGAAATTTAACTAAATTTGCCTTATTTATCTTTTCCTCTATTCTATCTCAATGAAAATAGACTAGCCCACTTAGTAAGTCTCTTCCCCTCTCATGGTATAGGACAAGGGATCAAACCTTACTTAGGTTTTTTTACTGTGCATTCTATTTTTATTCGTTTTTACCTTATTTGTCCATGGAAAAATTCTATAAAAATATCCATAAATTCAGAATTAATTCTAGGATATTTCTAAAATTATGTTTGAGAATTTTCGGGCGTTATAATCCCCCATACCTTATAAAAAGTTCATTCTCGAACTTAAAACAACTCTGGATATTTCTGCCTCATGCTGTTCTCTGGTTCCCATGTTGTCTCTTCTACTTTGTGATGTTGTCATATGACTTTCACTAATGATACTTCCTTGTTCCGTAATTTCTTAACTGCTCGGTCTATTAGCTGAATAGGCCGACTATCATAACTGAGATCTTCGCAGACTTGTACCCTCTCTGGCTCTATGACCTGGGTGGCATCTGGGATATGCTTCTTCAGCATGGAAACATGAAATACATTGTGGATAGCTGACATCTCCTGAGATAGCTCCAACTCATAAGCTACTTTGCCAACTCTTCTAGTGATGGGGTATGGTCCTACATATCTGGGACTTAGCTTGCCCTTCTTCCCAAAACGCATTACTCCCTTCATGGGAGCCACTCTGAGGAACACTGAATCCCCAACTTCAAACTCTAATGGTCTGCGCCGTGTATCAGCATAGCTCTTCTGGCGGCTTTGAGCTGTTTTTATTCTCTGGCGGATCTGTTGTATGGCCACGGTGGTATCCTGTATAAGATCTGTCTGTAGGCCTAGCTCTTGCCTCTCACCACCCTCGTACCAGCAGATAAGAGATCTACACCTCCGCCCATATAAAGCCTCATAGGGTGCCATGCCGATAGTGGCCTGATAACTATTGTTGTAGGCGAATTCCGCTAAGCACAGGTATCTACACCAACTGCCCTTGAAATCTAAAGCACAAGCCCTGAGCATATCTTCCAGTACTTGATTAACTCTCTCTGTCTGACCATCTGTCTGGGGATGGAAGGCTGTGCTAAACTTCAGTTTGGTGCCTAGTGTTGTCTGTATGCACTCCCAGAAGTGCGAAGTGAATCTACTATCCCTATCTGAAATAATAGTCCTAGGGACTCCATGTAGTCTGACGATTTCCTTGAGGTATAATTGAGCTAGCTGTTCCATGGAATAGGAGATCCTGATAGCTAGGAAGTAGGCAGACTTTGTCAATCTGTCTACTATTACCCAGATTGCATCATGTCCATTCGTTGTTCTGGGTAGTTCCACTATAAAATCCATGGAAATATCTTTCCATTTCCATTCTGGAATCTGGATAGGCTTCAGAACTCCACCTAGTCTCTGATGTTCTGCCTTGACCCTTTGGCATGTCATACAGATACTGACATATCTGGCGATGTCTCTCTTCATCCCAGGCCACCAAAAACGTCCCCTGAGGTCTTGGTACATTTTGGTGGAATCCGGATGCATCGCATAAGGAGATCCATGCGCTTCCTCTAGGATCTTCCTTCAGAGCTCTTCTTGGTTCAGAACACATAAGCGGTCACCGCAGTACAGTGTCCCACTATCTGATAGGCGAAACTCCCCATTTTCTGATTCTGCTATCCCCTGCTTGATTTTCTGAAGGTCAGGATCTTGATCCTGTGCTGTCTGGATGTCTTCAAGCAGGGTTGACACTAATGTCAAAGTGGAGAGCTGCCCAACTATAATTTCCAGTCCGAACCCGGATATTTCCTTCCTGAGAGGCTGTGACATCGTAGACAAAGCTAGTAGGGTGGCACTAGATTTCCTGCTAAGCGCGTCTGCCACCTTATTAGCTTTACCTGAATGGTAGAGGATGTCAATGTCATAATCCTTGACTAGCTCAAGCCACCTGCATTGCCTCATGTTCAGAGCCTTCTGAGTAAAGAAATACTTTAGACTTTGATGATCTGTGAAAATCCTACACTGAGCTCCGTATAAGTAATGTCTCCAGGTCTTGAGGGCGAACACTACTGCAGCTAGCTCCAGGTCATGAGTAGGGTAGTTCTTCTCATACTCCTTGAGTTGTCTAGAGGCATAATCAATAACCTTCCCATTCTGCATCAGCACTGCTCCAAGTCCTAATTTAGAAGCATCACTATATGTAACACCCCAAAATTTCATCATGAATAATGTTATGAATTTATGAAAAATTATTATGAAATATTATGTAAATAATATTGTGAATTAATGGAAAATTATTATGAAATATTATGTGAATAATATTATGAATTCATGGAAAATTATTATGAAATTCATGGAAAATTATTATGAAATATTATGTGAATAATATTATGAATTCATGGGAAATTATCATGAAATATTATGTAAATAATGTTATGAATTCATGGAAAAATTATTATGAAATATCATGATGGATTTGGCTTAATAGGCTTTGATGTGGATTAGTGCAAAAGATAATAAAAAGAAAGTGTAGAAAGAAGGAAGCAAGGATCGAACCTTGAACCTCCTAGTTGCACTCACCATGTCTTAACCACTACACCAAGCATTGTTTCTTGTTGAGAGAATAAGAAACATGCTTGTTAAGCGTGTATTAGTGAAGAGACATGTCTTTTCATGAGAAAAGTATAAATAAGAGAGGGAAGGGGTGGGAGTAACTTCCTCTTCTTCTTCCTCACTTCTCCCCACCGAATTCCTTCTTCCTCCTCTCTCTTTTCCATTTTCGAAAAAGGCACACCCTAGGGTTCTAACCCTAGGGGATTGGAAGGAAGAAGGCTCCCAAGGATCTTGCCCTCTATTAGGGCCCAGGAGTCTAGAGAAGTTCTAGCAAGAAGGAACCTTCACTTCTCCTTCAACCAAGGGTACCTTAAGGGACTTAAAGAAGTAGAAATTCAAGCGAAAGGATGTAAGTATCCCCTCGCCTGCAGCGTAATCGTTATTGTTTGATTTGTATGCTTCTTCTTATTGTTGTTTTTGAAAAGGAAACCTTCCTCCTTTATGAAACTTTCGGCCACCTCCATTTAATAGGCCTTGGTTACTTCTTATTGCATGAGGAGATCCCTATGAACTTAGGGTATGAATATATGTTGGTTTCCTTCATGTTGTGATAACAAAAAGTAGGGTTAGCCACCCTACAACTTTCGGCCAAGAGGAGAAAGGTTAGGCTTTTTGGGTTGCTTGCTATCCTATGATGTGTCCATGATTAGTAGTGTAGATAAAGTGTTTGTGTAAATGTTTGTGTGAAGATTGGATGTCAAAAACCTAGCCTACCCTACCCTACAAGTTTCGGCCAACCCTAGGTGAATTAGAGTTTAAGGTGGTATGATTTTCCCTATGATATATCCATGCTTAATAGTATAGGCAAGGTGTTTGTGTAAATGCTTGTGTGGATGTTTGAAGTCAAAAACCTAGCCTACCCTACCCTACAAGTTTCGGCCAACCCTAGGTGAATTAGGGTATAAGGTGGTATGATTTTCCCTATGATATATCCATGCTTAATAGTATAGGCAAGGTGTTTGTGTAAATGCTTGTGTGGATGTTTGAAGTCAAAAACCTAGCCTAGCCATCCTACAAGTTTCGGCCAACCCTAGTTTAGGGTTAGGGTTGCTTGGCTTTATTCCCATGATGCATGCTATATATGATATGTGATGATTGTATGGGATGTACCCTATGAGATATACTTAGGATTTCTATGATGGTATGTATGTGCAAGTGATGTTTAAATGGAACAATGATTGGAAACTAAATGTCCCTAGCATGTGTGATATTCGGCCAAGCATGAAATATTAGGTTTATAAAGCTTAAATTATCTTATGTGATATGATTATGTTAGTGAGGTAATATGTGAATGGATGTGATGAACTAATGGAATGCTTGATTGGAAAACTTGGACTTCCCTAGTGATGACTTTCGGCCAACCCTAGATTAGGGTTAGGGTTGCTTGTTTTTCTCCCATGGTGCATGCTATAAGATGATACATGATATATATATATGTGTGGGATATTGGTAGGGGATGTTTGATGTCAAAAACCTAATTTACCCCTACCCTTAACTTTCGGCCAAAACCCTAGTTTTAGGGTTAGGAACCATTTGATTTACCTATGAAGCATGCTACCACTTCCTATGATATGAATATGATTTATGTGATCAACCTTGTCATATATAAGATATGTTTAAGGGGTTGAATTATGATCTATGTATGAGCATGCCTTATAGCCCATGGGGCACCCTTATGAAATGCATGCTTTATACTAGGCTAGTTATCATGATTATGGATGCATACATATGCATAAGAATGAGCCTTGTAGGGCATGAACAAAGAAGGCTTAGGGCCTAAAGAATGCTTCCCTAGAAGGTTGGGACTAAGAGCATACTTTATGAAAATGAAGAACATGATAATTATTTTATTTTGTAATGGCTTGTACTATAGACTCTTAAAGCGAGTCAAATGATTATGATACTAGGCTGAAGGACTTTTGAGAAGGCCTAGTAAACCCTAGTGGTTCGGGATTAGCTACCTCGTTCCTATTCAGGGGCGCGCGCAAAACATGAAGTACAAGCCGGGCCCTAATGATTATGCTATGTTCAAGTATTATGTTTATATGTTTTCAAAGAAACCTTCCTATGAAGTTAATATGCTTAGATGTTTAACATGCATAAACACTTACCATGCTTGAATGTGATTTATTCTCTTATCTTTTTATGATATCCGATTTTGCGAGTAGGACAGGATCCTTACTAAGCATTTGTGCTTACTAGTTTATGTGTTGTCTTATGCTGCAGATCAGGGTAAGGGACACTTAAACTAAAGGAAGAGGCAGGAGGGCTGAAGGTGTGTGGGGTGGTGGCTCGGGAAATAAAGATCTTCATATCTACAATATTATGCTTATGTTAACATTTCTTTAGTAATGAATGTTACACTTGGATTACTCATATACTTGATTTTATTATGAGTTGAACCTATCATGTTATAGGTTAGTTTTGAACAAGCATGCTTAGTACTTTGTTATTAGTACTTTAAGAAGAAAAAAATTTATACGGATGTTAGTACGTGACCCCGCCCCGAGAGTAGATATAAGGGCGGGCGTCACAAGTTGGTATCAGAGCAGTTTTCCCCTCCACTACACACACATCAAGCTCATCCTGCCGCTTCCAAGTAAGAACTCTAAACCTACTACTTTATTTATGCGTGATAGTATGTGTTACTCCTAGTTAATTATGCATGAAGGTAGGAATAACTATTACCTCATACTAGTCTCATTTCTTATGAAGATGGCTAGAAGACGTAGTAACCGTCTTAATGGGACTGCCCCTCCACCACTTAACGAGACAGCACCACCACTCAACGAGATATACCCCCCTCAAGTTATGAACTGCAAGTTCTTACAACCTTACCCTCGGGAGATATTATACCATCTACCCATATGATGCGTGCCACACCAATCAGGATCGCTGGGAGGGAACTCTATAGCGATCTGATAGTGCTGGGCATGCAAGACTATGACATTATATTGGGCATGGATTTCTGAGTAAATACGGCACTTCAATCGAGTGCCGTAAAAGAAAGATAGTCTTCCAACCAGAGGCAGACACTAAGTTTTAATTTATTGGAGAGCCAAGAAGAGAAGCCAGGAAACTCTTATCGGCTCTCAAAGCTCAGCAGATGTTAAGCAAGGGATGCACTGGGTTTCTAGCACATGTGGTCAATATAAGCCAAGAAAAGGACCAGAGGCTAGAAGACGTCAGAGTGGTATTCAACTACCCAGAAGTCTTCCCCGATAAACTACCAGGGGTAGCCCCTGACAGGGAAATCGAATTTGAGATCGAATTGATACCGGGTTCAAATCCGATCTCCAAGGTGCCTTACCGAATGACGCCAGCAGAGTTAAAGGACTCCAGGGACAGTTACGGGAGTTGCTTGACAAGGGACTCATCCGCCCTAGTCACTCTCCATGGGGAACTCCCGTGCTATTCGTGAAAAAGAAGGATGGGTCGATGCGAATGTGTATCGACTATCGGGCGCGGAACACCTGAGTATAGCACTACAGATTCTTCAGAAGGAACAACTGTATGCTAAATTTCCCAAATGCGAGTTCTGGCTCGATCAAGTATCATACTTGGGACATGTTATCTCCAAGGAAGGAGTAAAAGTGGCCCCTATGAAAGGGGTGATGAGATTCGGGAAGAGAGGGAAGCTGAGTCCGAGATATGTGGGACCGTACCAGATCCTAGATCGGGAAGTTAAAAAGCTAAGGAACAAGGAAGTACCCTTAGTAAAGGTTCTGTGGCGGAACGAGCAATTCGAAGAAGCCACATGGGAACGAGAGGAGGCAATACGATTAAAGTATCCGGAATTATTTTAAAGTTCGGGATGAACTTTTTATAAGGTGCGTAGGATTGTAACACCCCAATTTTCACAATTTAAGTACCTGGGAATTGTTTTAAAGTTCGGGACGAACTTTTTATAAGGTGCGTAGGATTGTAACACCCCAATTTTCACAATTTAAGTACCTAGGAATTGTTTTAAAGTTCGGGACGAACTTTTTATAAGATAGGTAGGATTGTAACACCCCAAAATTTCACCATGAATAATGTTATGAATTTATGAAAAATTATTATGAAATATTATGTGAATAATATTGTGAATTAATGGAAAATTATTATGAAATATTATGTGAATAATATTATGAATTCATGGAAAATTATTATGAAATTCATGGAAAATTATTATGAAATATTATGTGAATAATATTATGAATTCATGGGAAATTATCATGAAATATTATGTAAATAATGTTATGAATTCATGGAAAAATTATTATAAAATATCATGATGGATTTGGCTTAATAGGCTTTGATGTGGATTAGTGCAAAAGGTAATAAAAAGAAAGTGTAGAAAGGAGGAAGCAAGGATCGAACCTTGAACCTCCTAGTTGCACTCACCATGTCTTAACCACTACACCAAGCATTGTTTCTTGTTGAGAGAATAAGAAACATGCTTGTTAAGCGTGTAATAGTGAAGAGACATGTCTTTTCATGAGAAAAGTATAAATAAGAGAGGGAAGGGGTGGGAGTAACTTCCTCTTCTTCTTCCTCACTTCTCCCCACCGAATTCCTTCTTCCTCCTCTCTCTTTTCCATTTTCGAAAAAGGCACACCCTAGGGTTCTAACCCTAGGGGATTGGAAGGAAGAAGGCTCCCAAGGATCTTGCCCTCTATTAGGGCCCAGGAGTCTAGAGAAGTTCTAGCAAGAAGGAACCTTCACTTCTCCTTCAACCAAGGGTACCTTAAGGGACTTAAAGAAGTAGAAATTCAAGCGAAAGGATGTAAGTATCCCCTCGCCTGCAGCGTAATCGTTATTGTTTGATTTGTATGCTTCTTCTTATTGTTGTTTTTAAAAAGGAAACCTTCCTCCTTTATGAAACTTTCGGCCACCTCCATTTAATAGGCCTTGGTTACTTCTTATTGCATGAGGAGATCCCTATGAACTTAGGGTATGAATATATGTTGGTTTCCTTCATGTTGTGATAACAAAAAGTAGGGTTAGCCACCCTACAACTTTCGGCCAAGAGGAGAAAGGTTAGGCTTTTTGGGTTGCTTGCTATCCTATGATGTGTCCATGATTAGTAGTGTAGATAAAGTGTTTGTGTAAATGTTTGTGTGAAGATTGGATGTCAAAAACCTAGCCTACCCTACCCTACAAGTTTCGACCAACCCTAGGTGAATTAGGGTTTAAGGTGGTATGATTTTCCCTATGATATATCCATGCTTAATAGTATAGGCAAGGTGTTTGTGTAAATGCTTGTGTGGATATTTGAAGTCAAAAACCTAGCCTACCCTACCCTACAAGTTTCGGCCAACCCTAGGTGAATTAGGGTATAAGGTGGTATGATTTTCCCTATGATATATCCATGCTTAATAGTATAGGCAAGGTGTTTGTGTAAATGCTTGTGTGGATGTTTGAAGTCAAAAACCTAGCCTAGCCATCCTACAAGTTTCGGCCAACCCTAGTTTAGGGTTAGGGTTGCTTGGCTTTATTCCCATGATGTATGCTATATATGATATGTGATGATTGTATGGGATATACCCTATGAGATATACTTAGGATTTCTATGATGGTATGTTTGTGCAAGTGATGTTTAAATGGAACAATGATTGGAAACTAAATGTCCCTAGCATGTGTGATATTCGGCCAAGCATGAAATATTAGGTTTATAAAGCTTAAATTATCTTATGTGATATGATTATGTTAGTGAGGTAATATGTGAATGGATGTGATGAACAAATGGAATGCTTGATTGGAAAACTTGGACTTCCCTAGTGATGACTTTCGGCCAACCCTAGATTAGGGTTAGGGTTGCTTGTTTTTCTCCCATGGTGCATGCTATAGGATGATACATGATATATATATATGTGTGGGATATTGGTAGGGGATGTTTGATGTCAAAAACCTAATTTACCCCTACCCTTAACTTTCGGCCAAAACCCTAGTTTTAGGGTTAGGAACCATTTGATTTACCTATGAAGCATGCTACCACTTCCTATAATATGAATATGATTTATGTGATCAACCTTGTCATATATAAGATATGTTTAAGGGGTTGAATTATGATCTATGTATGAGCATGCCTTATAGCCCATGGGGCACCCTTATGAAATGCATGCTTTATACTAGGCTAGTTATCATGATTATGGATGCATACATATGCATAAGAATGAGCCTTGTAGGGCATGAACAAAGAAGGCTTAGGGCCTAAAGAATGCTTCCCTAGAAGGTTGGGACTAAGAGCATACTTTATGAAAATGAAGAACATGATAATTATTTTATTTTGTAATGGCTTGTACTATAGACTCTTAAAGCGAGTCAAATGATTATGATACTAGGCTGAAGGACTTTTGAGAAGGCCTAGTAAACCCTAGTGGTTCGGGATTAGCTACCTCGTTCCTATTCAGGGGCGCGCGCAAAACATGAAGTACAAGCCGGGCCCTAATGATTATGCTATGTTCAAGTATTATGCTTATATGTTTTCAAAGAAACCTTCCTATGAAGTTAATATGCTTAGATGTTTAACATGCTTAAACACTTACCATGCTTGAATGTGATTTATTCTCTTATCTTTTTATGATATCCGATTTTGCGAGTAGGACAGGATCCTTACTAAGCATTTGTGCTTACTAGTTTATGTGTTGTCTTATGCTGCAGATCAGGGTAAGGGACACTTAAACTAAAGGAAGAGGCAGGAGGGCTGAAGATGTGTGGGGTGGTGGCTTGGGAAATAAAGATCTTCATATCTACAATATTATGCTTATGTTAACATTTCTTTAGTAATGAATGTTACACTTGGATTGCTCATATACTTGATTTTATTATGAGTTGAACCTATCATGCTATAGGTTAGTTTTGAACAAGCATGCTTAGTACTTTGTTATTAGTACTTTAAGAAGAAAAAAATTTATACGGATGTTAGTACGTGACCCCGCCCCGAGAGTAGATATAAGGGCGGGCGTCACACTATATATGTCAAAGCTGTCAGTGGTCTCTGGAAGAGTCAAGATGGGAGCACTAGTCAATCTTCTCTTTAATTCTGTAAAACTGTTCTCGCAGTCCTCTGTCCACTGAAACTTTCTGTTCTTTCTGGTAAGTGCTGTCAGTGGGGAGGCTATTCTGGAGAAATCCTCTACAAACTTCCTGTAGTAACCGGCTAGACCCAGAAAACTTCTGATCTCACTGGCATTCTTCGGTCTAACCCAGCTAGTTACTGCTTCTATTTTGCTGGGGTCTACCATCACTCCATCCTTGGAGATGATGTGACCCAGAAAAGACACCTGATCGAGCCAAAACTCACACTTGGAGAATTTCGCATAGAGTTGGCTCCGCTGAAGAATTTCTAATACTATTTTCAGGTGTTCTGTGTGTTCCTTCTGAGTCCTGGAATATATCAGAATATCATCGATGAAGACGATAACAAACTTATCTAAATATTCTCGGAACACTTTGTTCATGAGGTCCATGAAAGTCGCTGGAGCGTTCGTTACGCCAAAAGGCATAACTACAAACTCATAGTGTCCGTATCTTGTTCTGAAAGCTGTCTTGGGGATGTCACCTTCATTAACTTTCACCTGGTGATATCCCGATCTCAAGTCTATTTTTGAGAACACTGCTGCTCCCTTTAGCTGATCGAACAAGTCATCAATTCTTGGCAAGGGATACTTGTTCTTGATGGTGACTTGATTCAAGGCCCGGTAATCTATACACAAGCGCATGGACCCGTCTTTCTTCTTCACGAACAATACAGGAGCTCCCCAAGGTGAATAACCAGGGCGTATGAAGCCCTTGTTGAGCAGCTCCTGTAGTTGCTCCTAAAGTTCTCTTAATTCTGCTGGAGCCATACGGTATGGTGCTTTTGAAATGGGATTGGTACCTGGAATGAGATCTATCTCAAACTCTATCTCCCTGTCTGGCGCTAAGCCTGGTAACTCGTCAGGGAAGACTGCTGGGTAGTCACATACCACTGGGACCTCTTCTAGCTTTTGGTATTTCTCTTGTTCGATATTGACTACATGTGCTAGAAATCCGGTACATCCTGAATCCAGCAGTTTCTGTGCTTTTAGAGCTGAGAGAAATTTCTTGGCTTTTCTCTTGGGTTCTCCGATGTATTCAAACTGCACTCCTTCTTCAGGTTGGAATATGACTTTCCTTTTACGACATTCTATGGAGGCACCGTACTTGATTAGGAAGTCCATTCCAAAAATGACATCATAATCTGTCATATCTAGTACTATCAGATCACCATAAAGCTCTCTGCTTGCTATTCTGACTGGCACTGCACGGAGCCAGTGCGTGGATGTCATGGTCTCTCTTGAAGGTAGGGCGGTTAAGAATTGGCCACTGAGTACATTTGGAGGTATAGCTAACTTTTCTGCGAATGCCCTGGATATGAAGGAATGGGTTGCCCCAGTATCGAATAAGACAGTTGCATTTCGCTGTAAAATATAAATCTAACCTGTCACCACTGTCAAGGCATTTGCTACATCTTCCTTGGTCAGTGAGAAGATCCGTGCATTGGCAGTGGCTGAGGGAGTGATATGGAGACCATCCAATGTAGCCTGCATCTGATGAAGCTGTGCAGGTTTGCCTCCATACTGAATAGGCTGTGGAGTTGGCTGACTGTTCTGAGTGGGGCACTGTCTGGCCATGTGCCCTTCTTGACCACAGTTGTAACACCCACGGGTGCCTTGCGGCAGACCCCTAGGTGTTGTCTCCCACAGTTGGAACAAGTGGGATACTTTGTTTGCTTATTGGTTGGCTCCCCTTTCGGATTGTTCCACTGCTTTCTTTTGCCGTGATTCTTTCCTTTCCCGTTAGAGGTGTGACCCTGGGGTTTCTGAGTTCCTGAACTGCCTTGGCCTTTGCTTTCTGTCACAACTGACTTCTGTTGTTGCATGCTGTTCAGGTAGTGCTCGGTGATCAGAGCACTACTAACTAGTTCTTCTGAGGTTTGCGGCCTATGGACGCCGCTGGCCACATTCAATGCTATTTCTGGCTTTAGCATTTTGAGCATCAGCCTGACTTGCTCTCGTTCAGTGCTGACCAGTTCAGGGCACAGGCGAGCCAGTCTGTTGAATCTCTTCACGGCTTCCTCTACTGATAGGTTTCTCTGCCGAAATTCAGTGAACTCGTCGTAGTGGCGGTTTGTGACCCGCATGTGGAAGAATTCTTCAAAGAACTCTTCCTCAAAGCTAGCCCAGGTCATCTGATTGACTGGGCGTTTCATCTTGATACGCTCCCACCACATACGCGCGTCTCTGGCTAGGCAGAAGGAGGCGCACTTCACTTTCTCATGCTCTGGTCAGTCTAGGAGCTCCATGGTACTCTCCAGGGTCTTGAACCAAGCTTGGGCATCCCATGGTTCACTGGTGCCTGAGAAGGTCCTTGGCTTGATCTTCTGCCACTGGATCAGATAAGCTTCCCTTTTCCCCCTGTTACTGGGGCTACTGGCAGGTCTGGTGGGACTGGCGCCACAGGTGGAACCTCCGTCACTATCGGTGTCTCCACCTGGGGCTCTGGGGTAACAATGGGAGTAGCCTGCTGATTAGCCGTTAGAGCAGCAATTACTTGCTGCTGTTCCGCTATCTGTCTCTGCAGTTGTGCTACCACCTCTGTTAGGTCAGCTGGAGGCACTGAGTGGTCTGCCTCCTGCTGAGGCTCAGTAACTGGTGCTCTCCTAGCTGAGCGTCCTCTTGCCATTATCTAAAATAGAAGAGGGTCATACAGTTCATATTCTAATTCTAAAAACATGCTATCAGATATAAACTAAAGTATTAAACATGCTTCCGTTAACTATAAACAAGAACTGACTAGAACCCAGATTGCATGAATAACATGAAAATACTATAAATCTGAAAGTAAGAAAATATGGTAATGTGAGAGATACTCTTAGTTGGAAGCTGCAGGTCTGATGCTGATGTGTGTGGGGAGGAAAGATGGAACTGGCTCTGATACCACTCTGTAACGACCCGCCTTCTGGTACTTCTTAGGATACCAGAAGTCAACCCCAGGTATCTTCTTAGGATACCAGAAGTCAACCCCAGGTATCTTCTTAGGAAAGCTGCAGGTCTTTAGGTGCAAAGTCCATATCCTAAACACCAAGGACTATCTAGGTAAATTCCAATCTAAGTCAACCCCAGGTATCTTCTTAGGATACTCAACAACAAGTAGAGCCTATAGGGTTTACAACAAACAAACTAAGAAAATTGAAGAAATAACCAATCTAATATTTGATGAAGAAATTAAGTCAAAATCTGATAATTCAGATCTAACTTCATCAAATACTGATCAAGAAGATAATGATCAAGCTGTTGAATCTTTAATTGAACTCATAAACGAACTAACTATCGAACCAACTAATGAGTCAATTGAACCAACTATTGAACCAATAATTGAACCAGCTCAAATAGTTGAATCAAATAGTGAACCAAACCGACCAGCCAGACCTGAGGCTGAACCAAGTTCTAGAAAAACCAAGAAACCCAGACTCAGTCACCCAACCGATCAAATTGTGGGTGATCCAACTCTAGGAGTCAGAACTAGGTCTTCCTATAGAAATCTTAGTCAGATAGCAATGATTTCAAAAATTGAACCTAATACTATAGAGGAAGCCCTACCTGATCCTGATTGGATCATAGCTATGCAAGAAGAGTTAGCCCAATTTGAGAGGAACCAAGTTTGGGAACTAGTACCCAAACCTGAGGGTAAATCCATCATTAACACTAAGTGGGTTTTTAGGAATAAGTTAAATGATCAAGAAGAAATAGTCAGAAATAAAGCCCGCTTAGTAGCTAAAGGGTTCAGTCAAGTAGAAGGGTTAGATTATGACGAAACCTATGCCACAGTAGCTAGACTCGAGTCCATTAGGATGTTGTTAGCCTTTGCATCCCATAAAGGATTTAAACTCTATCAAATGGATGTAAAGTCAGCTTTTTTAAATGGATTTATTAAGGAAAAAGTTTATGTAGGACAACCCCCCCCGGTTTTGAGGACTTAGAAAGGCCTGACCACGTTTACAAACTTACCAAAGCACTTTATGGACTAAAACAAGCACCTAGGGCCTGGTATGAACGCTTATCAACTTACCTAATTTCTAAAGAATTTAAACAAGGACAAATTGATTCAACCCTATTTATTAAAACCCTAGGAAAAGAAATCTTTATTGCCCAAATCTACGTCGATGACATAATCTTTGGGTCCACCAACTCAAACTTTTTAAAAGAATTCGTTAAAATAATGGAAAATGAATTTGAAATGAGCTTAGTTGGCGAACTCAACTTTTTCCTAGGATTACAAATTAAACAAACTAGGGATGGAAACTATGTCCATCAATCCAAATATGCTAAAGAGTTAATAAAGAAATTTAAAATGGATAACTCTAAAAGCATAAGTACCCCCATGGCCACCAACATAAAAATAGATAGTGACCCTGATGGTAAACCAGTAGACCTTAAACTCTATAGAAGTATGATTGGAAGTCTACTATACCTTACAGCTAGCAGACCTAATATCCATTTTGCTGTAGGAATGTATGCTAGATACCAAACCTGTGCTAAGGAAACACACTTAGCAGCCCTAAAAAGAATATTAAGATATGTTAAGGGCACCCTAAATGTAAGGATTTGGTATCCTAGAACCTCAACCTTTGACTTGTCAGGATACTCGGATTCTGACTACGCTGGTTGTAAATTAGATAGAAAGAGCACAAGTGGAAGCTGTCAACTATTAGGAAATAGTCTAGTAAGTTGGTGCAGCATAAAACAACACTGTATAACTCTATCTACAACTGAAGCTGAGTATGTTGCCTTAGGAGAGTGTGTAGCACAACTACTATAGATGATGCACACTCTTAAGGACTTTCAGCTTAACTACACCCATACTCAAGTCTTCATTGACAATATAAGCTTAATTAATCTAACTAAGAACCCAATCCAACATTCTAGAACTAAACACATAGAAATTAAACACCACTTTGTAAGAGATCACGTAGCCAGGGGTGAGATAGTCCTTAAGCATGTAGATTCCAAATCTAACTTAGCTGACATATTTACCAAACCCCTACCTGAGTCTGAGTTCAACTCACTAAGAAGGCAGTTAGGATTATGCTTAGTATAATAGGTTTACTCTACTTTTGATTTTCTTACTATTTTAAAATCAGTTTCTAAAACAATTTTAAAACTGCTTTACTTAATTTCAAAATCAGCTTTTAATTAGTTAGAAAAATCTTTTTGGCATTTTAAAATACTTTTTCGACTTAGTTTTTTTCAAAAACTACCCCCTTCAAAACTAGGGCTTTTTCGCAAATGGACTTAGCTTAGGCCCTAACCCTAGAACTGCATGCACCTATATATTTAGAAGCCAGCATCTCACAAGCACCTTAGGGTACTTTTGATTGATAACCTAGAAAGGGTTGAGATGCTTAGGTCTTTGCCTTAATTCAAGATGTAAATCAGTGCATCTGCAGTAATTGGGGCACTAAATGCAAACTAAACAACAATCAGGTTAAGTGTCAAGTTTAGAAAATCTAACTTGAACAGAACACTTAACTTGACTAACCCTAGCGAAAACTACTATTTATAACAGTTAGTAAGTAGCTAATTGGGTTAGACAGGACCCTAAAGAGATAATTGAAATTGGTTTGGTTCAGTCTATCTTGCATTGGTTCAGTATAGCAGATTAATTCTTTTTGAAATTTATTTATGCAATTTATTTATTTTTTTTGCTATATTGCTTTGTTTTTGATATATGGCAAAGGGGGAGAGATAGGAAAAGGAGAGAAGCTTTAAAAATTTTACATTCTTTTTTAAAATTCAAAATTTTCAAAACTTTATCCTTTCTTCAAAAAGTACTTAATCTAAGTTCTTTTCAAAACTACTTAAAAGTACTTAAACTTAAGCTGTTTTCAAAAGTTTTGTAAAAGTACTTAAACTTAAGCTGTTTTCAAAAATTTTGTAAAAGTACTTAAACTTAAGCTGTTTTCAAAAGTTTTGTAAAAGTACTTAAACATAAGCTGTTTTCAAAAGTTTTGTAAAGTACTTAAACTTAAGCTATTTTTTCAAAAATTTATTTAAGTACTTAAACCAAGCTAGGCTCAAAATTTGTCTGAATACTCAACCCAAGCTAGATTCAAATTTTTCTAAGTACTTATCTTAAATAGAAAAGTTTCAAAAGTACTAAAGAGATTCAAATTTTTTTTCTAAGTTATCGACTTGAAAATGTCTCTAAATATCATGGAAAATATTTTTTGAAATGTTCTAAGTATTTGAAAAATTAGTTCCATCTTTAAAACTTAGAAATTTTTCAAACCCCATGAACCTTTAGAAAATCTAGGGGGAGATTCCTTCCAGGGGAGGAAACTAAACTGTTATATCACCTGTTCTTGATTAACTTAACTTCTTGAATCGGGTTGCCATAAATCAAAAAGGGGGAGATTGTTGGTGCAGACAGCACCCAAGTCGAACCTGTGTTTTGATAATGGCAAAAGGGTTCAAAAGTTAAGATATTATGTTGATCTAACATGTTCACTAAGTAGACAGGAAAAGAAGTCCTAGGTACACTGGGCACGAAGTCCTGGTCAAGGACTAGGCACGAAGCCCTGGCAAGGAGCTGAGCACCGAAGACCAGCTCGGAAGGTGGGCACGAAGTCCTGGTGGAGGACTGGGCACGAAGCCCTGGCAAGGAGCTGGGCACCGAACATCTGCTCGGAAGGTGGGCACGAAGACCTGGTCTGGTGCATCGGGCAAAAGTCCAACCGGAGGAGCCGGTTGGCAAAAGGTAAACTCTCTGAGAGGAGTAGGTGAGGACGCGTTCCCCGTCGAGGGAACAGTAGGCGTCGGTTTGACCTAGGGCTCCATTTTTGGAGACCCAAAGTCAGAACCAAGATAGCTATGGCTGTAAGACTCACTAACATATTTGCTCTATCTTGTTTGGTATAACCCTGGATGCAGGACCGAAGGAACGAGTGTCTGCAACTCAGAAAGCATCAAAGGAGTGAGGCAGCAGCTGGGTTGGGCGCCCAGAAGGACCCGGGCGCCCTAAGTGCAAGGCAAACATGAGTTCAGCAAAAGCACGATTCGGAAGCTCATTGGGTGGGGCACCCCCGTGCTCCCGGGCGCCCCGGATGCCTCGGGCACCCCGAGCTCAAGCCAACGAAGCGGATAAAATTCAAGCCAGCGAGAAGCCAGCGGATCAAGTCATCCCGGGCGCCCCCAGCGTCCCGGGCGCTCCCACAGTCAACTCTCAGCCCTATTCGAGTGGGATAAGGGCTGACTGAGAGTTGCTCGGATCAGCTGACACGTGGGGGGTGCCCCCCAACGTTCAGGGTGCCCCAGACGCTATAAATAGCCCCTCGACCCCAAGGCTTCAGACATCACTGCTTCCAACGCCAATACGCTCTTCTACTCAAGCGCTTTGCTCCGGAAACCTCCCAACTCGAGATACAAGCGCCGACGACGTCCCTCTGCTCTGAGATACATTCCACACTAGACGTCGGTAACGAAGAGCTGTCCTTTTAAGATTACTGTACTGTAATTGTAATATCTGTTTATAAACCTTTTTGCGCACATATAGAATTGCCCACAGTAAACAGTCAACGACCGTGAGCCTTGGAGTAGGAGCCGACCACGACTCCAAACCAAGTAAATTGTGGTGTTTGTGTTTTGGTTTTCGTGTCAATTTTTCACTGTGCATACTCTCTCTAAATCCGAAATGGTTTACGATATTCACCCCCCCCTCTATCGTATTCTCTTGATCCAACAGTGCCTAGCAGTCCTTCGCTAGGGCTTTGTATCCTGGCAGTCCTTCACCAGGTGCCTAGCAGCCCTTCGCTAGGGCTTTGTATCCTGGCAGTCCTTCGCCAGGTGCCTAGCAGCCCTTTGCTAGGTCTTTGATCTGCACACTTAAAGAGCATGTTAGATAAACATAACAGCTTAACTTTTGAACCCTTTGCCATTATCAAAACCCAGGTTTGACTTGGGTGCTGCCTGTACCAATAACCTCCCCCTTTTTGATTTATGGCAACCTAGTTCAAAAAGTTAAGTTAATCACTAGTTAAGTAGTAAAACTACTTAAGTTTGATTCCCTCCCCCTGGTTTTTCTAATAGTTTGTGGGGTTGAAAGAAAAATTTCTATGTTCAGATGTTTCAATTTTTTTTTTATTACTTAGAAAATTTTCAAGAGAACTTTTTTTTAAGTTGGAAAATGTTTGGAGGTGGAAAATTTTCAAGAGAGTTTGAATTTTTTACTTAGAAAATTTTCCTTCCAGCCAGTAAAGTTGATTTTAAAAAAATGTACTTAAGCAAAGCTAATTTTCGAAAAATGAGCTCTTGAGATCAAGTACAGTTAATTTTCAAAAATTTTAAACTTTGAAAAGCAGGTAAAGTTAAATTTTGGAAAAATTGAACTTTGAAAAATAAGTAAAGTTAATTTTCGAGAAAACTTAAGCTTTGAAAAACAAGTAAAGTTAGTTTTCAAAATATTGAACTTTGAAAGACATGTAAAGTTAATTTTCGAAAAAACTTAAGCTTTGAAAAAAAAGTAAAGTTAATTTTCGAAAATACTTAAGCAAGTGAAGTTGATTTTCGAAAATGTTGAACATTGAAAGACAAGAACTTTACTTTTTGAAAGACAGGAGATAAAAGAGGGAAAACAAATTTTAAAATAATTTTAGCCTTTTCTCTCCTTTCCAATCTCTCCCCCTTTGCCATACATCAAAAAGTATAGCAAAACAGAAAATTGCATTGAGATTAAGTAAAGTGCTGTACTGAACCAATTTAAGGTTTAAGTGGACCAAATCTGTTTGATTTTTCTCTTCGGGTCCTGTCTAACCCAGTTAGCTACTTACTAACTGTTATAAACAGTAGTTTTTGCTAGGGTTAGTCAAGTTAAGTGTTCTGTTCAAGTTAGATTTTCTAAACGTGACACTTAACCTGATTACTGTATTTTTGGTATTTAATGCCCCAATTACTGTAGATGCACTGACTTAAAGCATCTTGAATTAAGGCAAAGACCTAAGCATCTCAACCCATTCTAGGTTATCAGTCAAAAGTACCCTAAGGTGCTTGTGAGATGCTGACTTCTAGATCTATAGGTGCATGCAGTTCTAGGGATAGGGCTAGGCTAAGTCCATTTACGAAAAAGTCCTAGTTTTGAAGGGAGTAGTTTTAAATAAAACTAAGTCGAAAAATTGATTTTTTAAAAAAATGCCAAAAAGATTTTTCAAACTAATTAAAAGCAGATTTTGAAATCAAGTAAAGTAGTTAAAAAAATTTTAGAGGCTGATTTTGAAGCAAAAAAAATAGAAGTAAAGTAAGCCTATTCTACCAAGCATAATCCTAACTGCCTTCTTAGTGAGCTGAACTCAGATTCAGGTAAGGGCTTAGTGAATATGTCAGCTAAGTTGGATTTAGAGTCTATATGCTTGAGGACTATCTCATCCCTGGCTACGTGATCTCTTACAAAGTGGTGTTTGACTTCTATGTGTTTAGTTCTGGAGTGTTGGATTGGGTTCAACTACTTTGGTTGGTTCAATAGTTGGTTCAATTGATTCAGTAGTTGGTTCAATAGTTAGTTCATTTATGGGTTTAATTAAAGGTTCAACAGTTTGTTCAGTATCTTCTTGATCAGTATTTGATGAATTTAGAGCTGGATTATTAGATTTTGAGTTGATTTCTTCATCAAATATTAGATTTGTTGTTTCTTTAATTTTCTTAGTTTGTTTGTTGTAAACCCTATAGGCTCTGCTTGTTGTTGAATATCCTAGGAGGATACCTGGGGTTGACTTAGACTGAAATTTACCTAGATAGTCCTTGGTGTTTAGGATATGGACTTTGCACCCAAAGACCCTTAGGTAGTGTAGGTTTGGAAGTCTATGGTAGTATAATTCATAGGATGTTTTATTATGTCGTTTGTTAATTAGGACCCTATTTTGGATGTAGCAAGCCGTACTGATTGCTTCTGCCCAATATTGGTTAGCTAAGTTGAATTAATTGAGCATAGCCCTAGCGGCTTCCTGTAGGGTTCTATTTTTCCTTTCGACTATCCATTTTGCTGGGGGGTTCTAGGACACGAAAATTCGTGTAAATACCCATTTACCTTACAAAACTCCTCAAATCGTTGATTTTCAAATTATCCCACGTGGTCACTCCTAAGTTTTTTGATTTTGGTATCGTTTTGATTTTCAATTAACTTACAAAAATCATTGAATAGGTTTAGGGTTTCATCTTTGGTCTTTAGAAACCTAACCCAGGTAAACCTAGAGTAATCATCCACTATTACAAAGCAGTACCGGTTTCCGCTTAGTGACTTGGCTCTATGTGAATCAAATAGGTCAAGGTGCAGGAGCTCAAGTGTGGTTTGAGTTAGATCAGATTTAATTAGTTTGTGATTAGACCTGGTTTGTTTACCTTGATTACATGATTCACATATTAAGTTTTCATGATTTTTAATTTTAGGGATACCTTTAATTAGGCCAAGTTGAGTGATTTTTGAAATTATTCTCAAATTTGTGTGACCTAATCTCCTATGCCAGAGGTTTGATTGTTCTAACTGAGTTAACATGCATTTAGGTACTAGAGGTAGCTTTATAGTGTAAACATTATTTTTCCTAGTTCCCTTAAGCATGATTTCTGAGTCTTGCAGGTTTTTAATCAGGCAGTTAGAATTGGTAAAGGTAACTACATAACCAGTATCACACAATTGACTTATGCTAAGCAAGTTAAATTTAAAATCTTCAACCAACAGAACTTTCTTAATAACAAAGTCAGATTTAAGTTCAATATTACCTGACCCAATCACCTTGAGTGTAGCATTGTTGCCAAATGCCACTGAGCCTAGGTTCTTGAACTTGAGTTTGGTGAATTTCAATTTATCTCCAGTCATGTGTCTGGAGCACCCGCTATCCAACATCCATTAGTCTAAATCTTTATGTTCCTACACATAAAGAGTTTTGTTGATTTGGATCCAATTAGAATCAGGAATAGCCTAAATTGATTTTCACAACCTAGTCTGTCTCAACCCAATCTACGGTTACTAATCACGTTTGCCTTATGGGTTTTGTGAGACAGGTTTTGGTAGATAGAATTATTTTGTAAAATCATGATTTATTTTGAAAACGTCTAATTAATTTTGAAAACAGTTGATTTTGATTTTATTAAAAAAATGTTTGAATCTACAATTAGCTGAAAATTTGTGTTAGATTCGAATTTGACAAAGAATACTTTGAATTTGAATTTCAGAAATCGGCTTCCAGGTCTTGGTGAGGCACTAGGCCTTCTTTGGCTGTAGCCTTATTGGATCATCAACCCTTTCCTTGACAAAGCCTTTTAATGAAATTTCATTTTCAAAACTATTTTTTGAAAAATTCTGGTCTAACTAGTTTGGGTCTTGGATCGGTAGCTTCGGCTAGTTTCTCCAGTCTAAAGAGACCAAGTAGAGTATACTTGACCTCATTAGAATTGGCTTCCCTAACGTACTATCATCTCACCGCCACCCAATACTATGTTGTTCAAATTTCAATTAATTGATTGAGTCCTTATTCTAACCAATCCTAATTCTAAGCATGGTAAATTGCAAAACAAAATAAACAGGCAATCATGCAATTTTCAAGCAAGAAAAGAATTTTATTTAATTATACAAATTGTTTTTGGTTTGGCTCCCCCTGGACTAAAGTCTCGGTAGTGATTAGGCAAGATATGAATCTTATCCTTGGGGATCCAATACTGATTTGATCTAGTTTGTTTGTTCAGGCACAGTTTGGGTACCCATGCCTGAACCTTAGGTCTAGACTGGTTCAGTACAGCATAGTACGATCTTTGTCTAGACTTGGTTCGGTAGCCTAACCCGGATCAATTTAGAACCGACTTCTGTTTTCCGAGGATCATGTCAAGACCCTTGGAACCAGATGTGAATCGTTCTAAAGCAGCTCTAAGATCCTTAACTTGAGTTTTTAAGGAAGAGTTCTCTTGTTCAAGTTTTTCAACTTGAGCAGAGGTTCTTTCTTGAACCTTCTCAGTTAAGGATTCAGAGTCTGCTCTCTCTTTCAGGAGTTTTACTTCCTGTCTGAGAGACTCGACTCGGATTTTGGCTTTCGCCAAGTCACAAGAAAGATAAGAAATAATTCGCATAATTGGATTCTAGAAAACCCACTTATAGTGATTTCACCATTTTCTAAAAACGTGAGTTTTCCGTCGTCTTGCTCTGATTCTGACTTGGTCTCGAGTTCTTCGGAGGCAGTCAGGGCTAGCAAGTTTGACTGGGGGCCTCTTCTTCTTCTTCGGAGGATGACTCATCCCAGGTTGCTTGAAGTGCTTTCTTCCTTCTTGTCTTCTTTGTCTCCTTTAGATTCGGACACTCCGTCTTGTAGTGACCCTTCTTTTTGCATTCATAACAGGTCAAGTTTGGTTTGTTCTTGTCGTTTGAAGGATCAGCTAGTTCTTCCTTTCTTCGGCTGGCTTTCCTTCTGTTGGTCTGGTTTTTCAATTCCTTGTAGTAATCCCGGGCTAGCCAAACCAGTTTGGGTCGATTTCCGTTGCTATCTTCTGAGTCTGAGTCTGGGTCAGACTCGGGTTCAGGTTGAGGCTTTTGCTTGACCATTTTTCTTATTTTTCCTGCAAGAAAAGCAATGCCTTTCTCTGCCAGGGTGCAGTTAGTCTGCTCATGTAACTCAAGTTCTGAAAACAGTTCATCTAATTTAATTTTTGAAAGCTCCCTTGAAACTTGTATGCATCTACCATAGATGCCCACAAGGTGTTTCTCGGGAAAGCGTTAAGAGCGTACCTTATCAGGTCACGGTTTTCCACCTTGTGACCGATTGTGTGTAGTCCGTTCATTAACTCCTGAATTCTGGCGTGGAGCTGGGCTGCTATTTCGTTATCGTTCATCTTGATCGTGTATAGCTTGTTCAGGAGGAGATCTCTCTTACTGATTCGAGTATCTGATGTTCCTTCGTGCAGCTCGATCAACTTACCCCAGAGCTCCTTTGCACTGTTGAATGGTCCTACCCGATTCAACTCTTCCTTGGTCAGGCCGCATTGAAGTGTCTGGGTTGCTTTGGCATCAGCTTCAATTTTTCTTTTTAGAGCGGTATCCCACTCAGCGTAAGACTGTGGCACTCCTTCAGCATTCTTTGGGATCTCCTGTCCAGATTGGATGATTATCCACATATCCACCTGAGTTTTCAGGTGGACCTCCTCCGACTTTTCCAGTAGGAGAAGTCCTCCCCACTGAAAAGTGGTGGTCTGGTTGTGCTGAATCCTTCTTGCATGGCCATTTATCTGAAAATAAGAGTAAAAGGAAAGAAATATCCCAAGACTTGTCTTGGATTAGTAGTGCGGGAAGAAAAAAAAATATTTATCGAGGGGTGTTGCACCAACCTCGATTAACGATGAAAATTCAAAAAAAAAAATTAAAAAGAAATCCGAAAAAAACTCTCAAATAGGTGGTTGCACCAAATTTGAGCTTCCCCGCTCTGATACCACTTGTTGGATCGAGAGAATACGATAGAGGGGGGGGTGAATATCGTAAACCGTTTCGGATTAAAGATAAGAGAATACGCAGCGGACAATTAAAACACAACGCAAAAACACAGGCGGTTTTACTTGGTTCGGAGTCGCGGTCGGCTCCTACTCCAAGGCCCACGGTCATTGACCGTTTACTGCGGACAATTCTATATAAACACAAATGTTACAAAAGATATTACAGTTGTAGTGCAGTAAATGAAATGTAGTGTAGTAAATGAAATTGACTTCTTCGTTATCGACGCCCGGTGTGGATCGTACTTTCGAGTAGAGGGTCGTCGTCGGCGCTTGAATCTTGAGATGGAAGGTTTCTGGAGCAGTGCGCTTGAGTCGAAGAGCGTAGAAGCGTTAGAAAGTTGTGTCTCAAAGCCTTGGGGGTCGAGGGCTATTTATAGCAGTCCTGGGGGTGCCTGGACGTTGGGGGCGCCCTCTACGTGGCCATTGATCCACAACAATCTCGGTCAACCCTTATCCCACTCGAGTAGGGCTGAGGCTTGACTGTGGGGGCGCCCAGGACGCTGGGGGTGCCCCAGTTGACTTCGCTGCTGCTTCTCGGCAGGTTCACTTCGTTGGCTTGAACCCAGGGCGCCCTGGGCACTGGGGGCGCCCGGGACACAGGGGGCGCCCTGGCCAGTAAGCCTTTGAAGCGCTTTTTTGTTTACTGCTTTGCCTTGATCTTGGGGGCGCCCAGGACCTCCGGGGCGCCCTACCCAGCTGCTGCCTCTCTCCTTGAGGCGTTCTGAGCTGCAGAGATTCGTTCCTTTGGTCCTGCATCCAGGGTTAGTTGCAAATACAATAAAACAAGAATATGTTATGATTATACAGCTTTAGCTGTCTTGGTTCTGACTTTGAGTCTCCAAAATGGAACCCTAGGTCGAACCTGTTAGTGATATGAGAAAAGTATCCTAAGGCAATCGCCTTATGGTTGTAATCATTTATTTTAATAAATGAATATTCACTATTTTAGTATACATGTTTATGTATTTGATTGAGATCTTAAACTCATTTACTGAATGCCCGCAATACAATTCACAGCATGAGAGAATTTGTGATGAATTCACAACTAGTGATTATCTCTACATGTGCAATTGTGAAGTATTGAAATTGTCCCTAGTCGATGAATTGATAAATACGGACACTATCAATTCTGTTGAGACTAGCATGGGTTATTCTCTAATCAGCTGATTCTCACTGGCTGGTGACATTGGGAAGTCCGGAGGTAAACATGAATGCTAGTTAAGGGAACTAGTTCATTAGAGTGACTAGCTGTAAAACTTCATATGGTAGTCTATATATAGATATGTCATGAAGTTCTTACTGCAGCTTAAGTGCGATGTTCCTTTGACTTGCGGTGTTCAAGTCATCTTGGTCTTGGAGACTTATACTTTGACATCTTATGCAAGCATCTCCAAGGAGGTGTGGACCCAGGATGATTGGGTATAAGCTGAAGTGCCCGAAGATGTTTGAACAACCTACAAAGGATTCACCACTCCTTGCGAGGAGATGTATACCCGAGGCCTATCGTCGGATTATTACTCGAAGCCTCTGGCATGAGCATGACATGTTCAGAGTATGAATCTCTTAAATACATGAGAGTAATTAGAATCCATAGGACGAGGAAACGTTACTTAGGCTAGGTGTGA
Source organism: Boesenbergia rotunda (assembly GCA_024364735.1). NCBI lineage: Eukaryota > Viridiplantae > Streptophyta > Magnoliopsida > Zingiberales > Zingiberaceae > Boesenbergia > Boesenbergia rotunda. Next base: position 8,644 of record JAGFNQ010003407.1, on the reverse strand, counting down.
CGTAGTCAGCCTAGTGGGGACTGACACACATAGACCATGTCCTGAACCAAGTGGGTATAAGATGGTGAAGGGAATGGGGCACGATTCATTATAGCTGCTGAAGGGTTTCAGAATCATTTCTGAGGTCAACCGTTGATCTTTCAATTAATTGGGATCATGATGTACTACTAGGTGCCACTCATGATCGTTCTATAATTAATTAGTTAATTATGGACGACCAACATAAATTGAAAGCCTATTTGGTCACACGCATAACGAGTAATTCGAAGGATTTAAAATGAGTTGAGAATTGGATTCTCCAATCGTGATAGACTATTTTTGGTAAGTCCAAACAATAGTCAAAACTAAATTTATTTCAGACGCATCGGAAGCATAGAATGACTAAGTCTTTTAAAGACTTAATGGGTGAATTAAATAAGTTTAATTCATAAGGGATTTGATCCAATTGGGGTTAGATGGGCCGGCCAAGGAGGTGCCTCCTCTCTTCTTGTCATGGCCGGCCACCACCATAAGAGGATAAGGCTATTTTGGTTTGTTTTATAAAATAGACCAAAGGTTGGTTTATTTTATAAAAGGTTATATAAATTTTATATATATAAATTTTTATATAATGAACCATGAGTTGGTTTGTTTAATAAAATTTATATAATGAACCAATGGTTGGTTTGCTTATAAATTTTTATATAATGAACCAATGGTTGGTTTGTTTCATAAATTTTATATAATCATGCCAAAAAAAAGAGAGCCTTGATTATGGATTGATTGAGAAATTATTCCATAATCAAGAAGTGGAAGCTTGATCATGAGAGCCTTGATTATGGATTGATTGAGAAATTATTCCATAATCAAGGAGAGGTTTGCTTGGGAATTAAGAAACCTCTCCCTATATAAAGGACCCAAGGGGTGTCATGGAAGTGGATCCATCCAAGAATTGCTTGGGGTTCTCCCCTCTTCTTCTCTCCCTCTCTCTTGGCCGACCATAGGCCTTCCTTCTTTCTTCTTGCCGTGTGCACAAGGAGAAGCATCAAGGCGACGAAGTTCTTCCTTGCGACGATCTTCCTCTTCGGCCAACCTTGCTGGTGAGTCTTTCATTTGATTACTCTAGATCTCAGTTTTCGTCGTGTTCACGGAGAATCTAGTAGTTCTCGTGAACACGAAACCGTGGCTTAGCGAAGTCATCCCGACGATACTCAGCGTGGATACGAATAGAGGGGGAGCTTTCAAGGGACGCTAACGGTTGGATCTCGTCCCTTCTTCCAAGTTACGCAAGGTAATTCATTGAGTAATTTCCTTTTCTGTAAAAATTTTATATTACGATTATGTAAACACATTGCATGCTTAGGATATGTGTTAGAATAATTTAGGAAATTATTCATGCTTTTTTTCCCCTGCATGTAATTATGTAACAATTACAATACCTGTCCGCGTCAGCATGCACCCGGTCCCAACAGTGGTATCAGAGCCGGTTAGTATTCGACATAATCATATAATTGTTTTGCGGAAAACTTTATCATGATCTCAATTTTGGAAAATTTTTCAATTATGGTAAATTTTAGATTTAGGAATTTCAAAGTTTGGAAATCCTCTTGAAATTTCGCAAACTTTTGAAATATCTCTGTTTCTGAAATTTTATGATAATTGTGAAAACTTTCCATTTTTGGAAACTTTCAATTTTGAAAATTTCCTAATTTTGGAAATTTTCCAATTTTGGAAATACGTAAGTTTTATTTGTACCAGAAACTTACAATAATTCTGAAAACCTTTTAATTTTGGAAACTTTCCATTTATGGAAAGCTCGTAATTTTGGACACTTTCTTTTCATGAAAGTCTAGACATTTTATGGAAACATTAATTGACAATTAAATTCAAATTGGTTTTTAAATTATTAACAAAATTCTTTACTTTGGGGAGTGCCTCGAGGAGCCACCCAAATTAAAGTTAGTTGTTATAATTTAATTTCCTATTTTGAATATGAATTGTTAAAATTGATTTGGGTAGGCCTCGAGGAGTCATCCAAATTATATTATTAACAAGTTCTTTAATTGTCAAGTTTAATTTGATTATGCCTCGGGGAGCAAGCCAAATTAGATTTACAATAAATTTTTTTCTTTGGGGAGTGCCTCAAGGAGCCACCCAAAGTAAATAATTTGTTGTAATTAATTATCCATAAATAAAATATGTGATCAAATCTTGGAAATTTTTGAGGTGATTCTCAAACGATAATTTCCTTATTTGATTTATGAGGTGATGCTTTTACATATTGTTGTCTCCAAAATTAATTAGGAAAAATTGTTTCCTATAGAGTTTATTTCCTTAAATAAGATTTTCATGAAAATAATATGTGGTTGAATTAAGGGAATCTGTCTCTTAATTTAATAAGATTTGATTTAAAGAAATCAAAGTCTTAAACATATTATTTCCGAAATTGATTATGACAATTTAGGAAATTGTTTCCCATAACAATTCCTTGAATAAAGTGTGAAATTAGAATTAGGAAATCCGGTTTCTAATTCAATTAATGAGACTTGATAAATTAAGTCACATACATACTTTATTAAAGAAATCGTTAGAACATGACATAATTATATGTCATGAATGTGCTTAAAAGAAAAAGGATGAGACCCAAAACCCCTTACAAAATATTAAGGCCAACACCTTCCATTAATATGGTTAGAACCGGAGTTTTATTTCTCGTTTGGGTTGATGGACACATCCATGCCCGGCTTGAACCTCAACATGTTCAAACCATGGAATTAGTTTATGATTAATATAGTTGGAGTCAGAGGTCAATCCTTAGTTTTGGTTGTTGGACACATCCAAGCCTGACTAAACGGTTGAATGAGCTCCAACCATATTAAAATATTTCTTGATTAATGGGTCTGCCTTAAGCTTGGAGCGTCGATTTGTTGTGCCACAGCCAAGGTCGATGTAAAGAGAGGTGCAGTTGGGTGCTATGTATATTGTTGCATACTTGTTAATGAGTTAACAACCCAATGATTTATGCAAACATTCAATTAGTTGATAGCATAATGTGATAGCTACATATGTGTAATATGTAATCGGTATAATTACCTACCTTCATAGCTAAGAATAACTTGATGGACTCTAGCCATGGTTGTTCTTATCTATGGTTGGATATCAACCTATTTGGAGATGTTCCTACGATCTCCCGAATTGATAAAAAGGGTTATTCAATTCGAAAAATAAATAGGATTTAATTAATGTATATTGATGCATTCTTTATCATTCTTCTCACATAAGCTCAATTTGTATTTCTAGGATAATCACTTGATCATGTCTTCTCTGAATTTGCATTCCATTTTGGACACCAATAGGCTGACTGGGCCAATCTTCATGGACTGGCTTCGAAACCTGAGGATAGTCCTCAAGGCAGAAAAGCTTGCTTATGTCCTTGAAGAACAACTTCCCAACCATCCTCCAGAAGATGCAACTCCAGACCAGTTAGTGGCCTATCAGAAACATGTGGCCGATTCTGAACTTGTGAGTTGCATCATACTGGCCGCTATGGTACCTGAGCTGCAAAAGCAGCATGAGCATATGGATGCTCATACCGTCATCTTCCATCATCATGAGCTGTTTGACGAGCAGGCGAGATCCGAAAGGTTCGAGGTCTCCAAACTCCTCTTCACCTCTAAGATGCAGGAAGGCACTTCTATCTCACAGTTTATGTTGAAGATGTTGGGGTACATTGAGCGACTAGGCACACTCGGATTTGCTATGGATAATGAACTAAGTGTTGACTTAATTCTGCATTGTTTGCCCAAGAGTTACTCATAATTTATGATGAACTATCGGATGAACAAGCTGGAGACTACCATTCCTGAGTTGCTCAACTTGCTGAAGACTGTAGAGCCTTCTGTAAAGCAGGATCAGAAGACGGTACTGTTAGTTGGTTCCTCAAAGAAAGGCTCTAAGAGGAAGCCCAAAGAACAAAATAAGGGAAAGAAGAAAAAGGCCAAAAAGACTGAAAAGGCACCAAAAGGCACTTGCTATCACTGCGGCAAGGAGGGTCACTGGCGAAGAAACTGCAAGGTTTATCTTGAGTCCTTGAAGAAGAAGGCATCCGATGCCCCATCCTCTTCAGGTATCTTCGTTATTAAATGTCACTCTATTTCCTCGTCCACCTGGGTACTTGATACTGGGTGTAGCTCACATATATGTAATGACATACAGGGGCTAAGGAATAGAAGAAGACTCGTCAAGGGAGAAGCGAATTTGCGAGTTGGAAATGGAGCAAAGATTGCTGCTATTACCATCGGAACATATTTGCTAAAGCTCCCTACTGGACTTGTCTTAGAATTGGATAATTGTTATTTTGTTCCTTCGTTAATAAAGAACATTGTATCTATTTCATGCTTGAATGAAAAGGGTTACCATTTAACTTTTAGTAACAATTGCTGTTACATAACTTTAAATGGTGTTCTTTATGGGACCGGAACTTTATGCAATGGTATCTACACGTTAGATTTATCCGGTGACATTTTCAATATCGAAGTTAGCAACAAACGTGCTCGAATAGATAATCAAATAGACTCCTATACGTGGCATTGTCGTCTTGGCCATGTAAGCAAGAAACGCATGACCAAATTGTTGGGACCGGGTGCATGTTGACAAGGATACGAGTTCGTAAAATTTTAAATTTTTTACGTGCAGCGGAAGAATTTGCATAAAATAATTTCCTAAATTATTTTAACTTCGTATCTAGCATGCAAACTTATAGTGTGTTGACATAATCATAAACTAAAACTTTGCGGAAAAGTAAACTAATTTACATTATACCTCTCGTAACTCGAAGTAAGGGACGAGATCCAACCGTAGCGTCCCTTGGAAGCTCCGCCTCTATTCGCGTCCACGCCGAGTTCTCTTCGGGATGACTTTGCAAAGTCACGAGTTTTGCGCCGACGAGAACTACTAGATTCTCTATAGGCACAACAAGAAAGATCAAGAGAGGAAAGGGAAACTAACCACCAAGAAAACGGAATCGAATTCCGGGAAGAGAGGAGTCGCTATCCGCTTCTTCTTCTTCTTGTTTCGTTTCTCCTTCTTCTTGAAGCTCACGGCAACCTTGCTTGGTGTTGATAGGGTGCGCTGGCCCTAGCAAGGAAGGTGGGAGCCGACCCTAATTCTCCAAGAAGGGCGCCGGCCCTAAGGGAAAGGAGAGGGAGAAGAGAATAAGAGAGAGGGAGAGAGGAAGTTACTAATCTCAATTAGTAAATCGTAATAAGGGCTTGCCTTTGGTTCCTTTATATAGTAGCAACTCCTTTGCTAAGTCTCCCTCATAACGGAATTAACGGAATTAGTTATAAGAAATTTATCTTATAAATTCTCTTATTAATTATTCCGTTTAAGCCGAGTCTTATTATAACTAATTTATAATAAAACAAATTCTTCTTCTCTTTAAATTATGGAATAAATTTTATAAGAAATTTATAAACTTTCTCATTATGGAAAAATCAATTCATAATTGATTTTATAAAATTAAAATAAACCAATTCATGGATTATTTTAACTTCCATAAAAAGAATAAATTTCTACAAATTTATTTATATAAATTTCTTTATACAAATTTATTTATCCATAATTTATAAAATAAATCACACTAGATTTATTTTATTAATTAAACCAATTAAATTGGTTTTTCTCCCTTTAATGGCCGGCCAATACCAAGAGGGTGGTCACCCTCTTTGGTCGGCCAAAACAACCTGAACCGGTCGCGAATTAAACCCATTTAATTCGCCCAAAAAGCCTTCAAAAGATTCAGCCATTTTTAGCTTCTATTGCGCCTCTGATTAACTCAGATTCGACTTATTTCTCTCGATCGGAAAATCTAATTTTCAACTCGTTTTAAATCCCTCGGATTACTCGTAGTGCGTGTGACTAAATAGACTTTCGATTTATGTTGGTCGTCTATAATCAACCAATTATAGAACGATCATGAGTGGCACCTAGTAGTACATCATGATCCCCAATTAATCGAAAGATCAACGGTTTGACCTCAGAAGAAATTATTCTGAAACCCTTCAGCAGCTCTAATGAATTGTGCCCCATTCCCTTCACCATCTTATACCAACTTGGTTCAGGACACGGTCTATGGTGTCAGTCCCCACTAGGCTGACTACGTCACACCTAGCCCAAGTAGTGTCTTTCTCGTCCATTGGATTTCTAATTACTCTCATGTATTTTAGAGACTCACACTCTAAGCATGATATACTCTGGCCAGAGGTTTTGAGTAACTATCCGACGATAGGCCTGGGTATACATCTCCTCGCAAGGACTGGTGAATCCTTTGTAGGCTATTCAAACATCTTCAGGCACTTCGGCTTATACCCAATCATCCTGGGTCCACACCTCCTTGGAGATGCTTGCTTAAGATGTTAAAGTATAAGTCTCCATGACCAAGATGACTTGAACACCGCAAGTCAAAGGAATATCGCACTTAAGCTGCAGTAAGAACTTCATTGACATATCTACATGTAGATTCCCATATGAAGTCTTACAGCTAGTCACTCCAATGAACTAGTTCCCCTCAACTAACATCCATGTTTATCTCTGGACATCCCAATGTCACCAGCCAGTGAGAATCAGCTGATTAGAGAATAACCCATGCTAGTCTCAACAGAATTGATAGTGTCCGTTTTTATCAATTCATCGACTAGGGATAATTTCAATACTTCACAATTGCACATTAGAGATAATCACTAGTTGTGATCCCATCACAAATTCACTTATGCTGTGAGTTGTATTGCGGACATTCAGTAGATGAGATTAAGATCCCAATCAAATACACAAAACATGTATACTCAAATAGTGAATTATCATTTATTAATATAAATGTTTACATCATAAGGCGATTGCCTTAGGACAGTTCTCTCATATCACTAACAAACTCCCACTTGGCCTAATGCCAATCGCTACGGTATCCAATACCACAGGCTCTGACATGACCCTCAAACTTGCTTTGAGGCAAGGCCTTAGTTAAAGGATCCGCTATATTCCTTTCAGTGGGAACTCTCTCAATTTGTATGTCATTCCTACTTATAATCTCTCTGATCAGATGATAGTGTCGAAGCACGTGTTTGGATCGCTGATGAGACCTTAGTTCCTTCGCTTGTGCAATAGCTCCATTGTTGTCGCAGTAAACCGACACTGCTTCATCAATGGTTGGAACCACACCAAGTTCTGAGACAAACTTCTTGATCCAAACTGCTTCCGAAGCTGCTTCCGAAGTTGCGATATATTCCGCTTCCGTGGTAGAATCCGCTACGGTGACTTGTTTGGAACTTTTCCAACTTACTGCGCCTCCATTCAAAGTAAATACGTATCCAGACTGCGATTTGGAGTCATCCTTATCTGTCTGGAAACTGGCATCTGTATACCCACGTATTACCATATCTCCTTCTCCATATATTAGGAACACATCCTTAGTTCTTCTTAAGTACTTAAGGATTGTCTTGACAGCTGCCCAATGATCCATTCCTGGATCCGACTGGTATCTGCTTGTGACGCTCAAAGCATATGATACATCGGGCCTAGTACATAACATAGCATACATGATAGATCCTATCGCGGATGCATAGGGAATCTTATTCATGCAAATCCTCTCGTCTTCTGTGCGCGGACACATAGACTTTGAAAGGTTGATCCCATGCCTGATGGGAAGGTAACCTTTCTTGGATTCCGACATGCTAAACCTTTTTAGCACTCGGTCTATATATGTAGACTGCGAAAGACCAAGCAACCGTTTTGATCTATCTCTATAGATTCTAATCCCAAGGATGTAGGTTGCTTCTCCCAGGTCTTTCATGGAGAAAGTTTTGGACAACCAAATTTTAACTGTCTGTAAAACTGATATATCGTTTCCTATAAGTAATATGTCATCGACATATAATACTAGGAATACGACTGCACTCCCACTAACCTTCTTGTACACACAAGGTTCGTCAGGATTTTGTGAGAAATCAAACTCTTTGATTGTCTCATCAAAACGGATGTTCCAGCTCCTAGATGCTTGCTTCATCCATATATGGATCGTCGAAGCTTGCACACTTTGGTTTATCAACCGATGTGAAACCTTCAGGTTGTATCATGTATACATCCTCAAGCAGGTTTCCGTTAAGGAAAGCTGTTTTCACATCCATTTGCCATATCTCATAATCATAATGAGCTGCTATGGCTAGGAGCATCCGAATGGATTTAAGCATAGCTACTGGCGAATAGGTTTCGTCATAATCAATCCTTGTTTTTGACGATATCCTTTTGCCACTAATCTAGCCTTAAAGGTAACTACATTACCTTCCATGTCGGTTTTCTTCTTGAAAACCCACTTGCACCCTATGGGTTAATCCCTTCAGGTGGGTTAACAAGTCCCATACTTGATTTTCGTACATGGAATCCATTTCCGACTTCATGGCCTCAAGCCATTTGTCCCTTTCTGAATTTTCAGACATCTTCATAACTGATAGGTTCATCATCGCTTATGAGTAACACGTCGTTCGATTTACTTACGAGAAATCGTATCTCTCTGGAATATTGCGTGTCCTATCAGACCTACGAAGAGGTGGTGTTGTTTTAGGTTCAACTGATAGCTCATCATTATGATTATCGGTTGTGGGCCTAGACTAGG
>JAGFNQ010003406.1:92841-135708 GCA_024364735.1 Boesenbergia rotunda | reverse complement strand
TCTTTCTTTTATTGTTAAAGTTTACTGCACTTACTCTGTATTCAATATTGTAAACTGTCTTTGCGCCAAATATAGAATTGCCCAAAGTAAACGGTCAACGACCGTGGGCCTTGGAGTAGGAGTCGACACAGGCTCCGAACCAAGTAAAATCGACTGTGTCTTTGTGTTGTGTTTTTCCGCTGCGTACTTGCTCTTAATTTTTCGAAAAACAAATTCCGATATTCACCCTCCCCCCTCTATCGGTTTTCTCGATCCAACACATTTGGCTTAAATCTTAGATCTGAAATTGAAGAGGGGGCACACGCGCGGATTTGGAGCAGTGACACATTATCTCCCTCTCTTTTCTTCTTTTCTCACCTTCTGCACCATCCCCTCATTTGGCCTAAACCCTAGATCTGAAATTGGAGAGGGGGGCACGCGTGGATTTGGAGCAGCGACACAGGTACATTCTCTCCCTCTCTTTTCTTCATTTCTCACCTTCTACACCTCCGGCGGGCGCCGGCAGCGGGGCGCGGGGCGCTGGCTACATCACCCTCGAGCCGTTGGCGTCGCCCTCGAGCCGCTGGCGTCACCCTCGAGCCGCTGGCCGCTGGCGGGCGGCGGCACCGGGGCCGCGGGGCATTGGCTGACATCGAGGCAGAGGAAGCAGAGGTTGCTGCTGTAGAGGAAGACCCCCCAATGGAGGAAGAGGAAGCAGAGGAAGCGGCGGCGGCAGCAGCCACGGAGGCAGAAGAGTGAGAAGAAAATAAGTTGGAGACCAGCACTCCATTCAACTCACTCAGAGGCTGCTGCTGCTTCTTCCTGCTGCTGTTCTTGGCCCCTTCACCATTTGAAGGCCCCCTTCTTTTGCATGTCTTACCTTGAGGAGCAGCAGCAACAGCCTCTGGTCTCTCCATGTCCCTCAGCTTGCAGATGGACCCTGAGCACCCAATCCTCTTGCTGTGCTCTTGGTGGTGGTGGTGTTTGTAGGTGAAGAAGCTCTTTAAAGCTCCCTTAGTGGAGGGTGTGTGTGGCTCCTCCTCCTCCTTCTTCTTCTCTTCCTCTTGTTCCTTGTTGTGAGCCTCTCTCTTCCTCATTGGTGTAGGTATCTCTTGGGCTCTTCTCCTTGCTTCTGCCATTGCAAAAATGGAAGCTGGAGCTGAGTTGGTGACTTCCTTGATCATCTTGATGTTGTTGCTTGGAAGGTGGGAAGGCTTGATGGGTTCTATCTCTTTTTTATTGTGCAAGCCTCAAAGGAGTCAATTGCAGTAGCTTTTGCAGGAATAGCACAGAAAGAAGAGGAGGAAGAGCATAACATTTCTTTAAGGGTAAACAAGGAAATTTTGAAGGTAAAAAATTCTTATTCAAACACACTAATTACTTTAGTTAATCTAATTTGTTTAGAGGAGACTCATAAAAGTGCAGTGGCCCTCATTCAACTTGTAAATATAATTCCATCTATGCAACTGCTATACCTCATTTTATCTTCTATCAAGTCTTCTTGTAGTTTATGGAGAGCAATGATCTTTTAATTTTCATCTTTGCTACCTTAACCGTAACATATGTTTGTTATTAAATTCTTCCCTCTGAGCTATAAATATAAAGCATGAGTGATTATGCAATCTCACGGAATTTTTCTTTGAATATGCTGATTGCATTATGATCACACATGATCATCACTTCTTTGCATTTTTTTAAAACTTTGTTGATCTTTTTGGATACAGAGTTAAATTGTAGGTTTGAATTGTCTACTCTTGGGTTGATTGAGTGTATTGTTTGTTAAGCTATTTTATCTGATATTTTTTATTGTCCAGCTTATGCTAGATTGTCTTGTTTCAATCCTGAGCTGAGTTACCTGGCATATGAAAAATCCCAAGCGTAATCTCTGGAGTTTCACAATGTGTAACATGCATTTCTTCATCTAATATTTGTATTGGATCATGGAAAATAAAGATATCTACTCCAAGCTAGTATTTATCCTGAAAAATTATAGGCTGTTAGTGGAGAAGTGGATGCCAATTATAAAGTACCACTTCAGACATCAATACTTTATAACTTGTTTTCGAGGTTGTGTATATTAAACACCTGTGCTGAACTTGTCTTTGTTTGCCAGTATGGGAAGCTAGTTAAGGGGATTTATTAAACGGTAAGGAAACTTACTGGTTGTTTGACATTGATAGTTGTCGATATATTCATGTACAGTGTGTTTATTTTTCAGCCCAATCCTTTAAAGGATCAATTCAATAGAGTGTTTGTCAACTTATTTTTTGACAACATGGCTTCCAAACCTGAGCTGATAGACAGAAGAGATGTCTATGCATATATACTTCTTTACAATGTTGATCACCTTAGCAGTATAATCTGATACTCAAAGCTTCAGGTGGACTTCACCCACTTATGTCAGTGTTTACTCATTGCAGTCTAATCAGGAAGCATGTCTGGATAGAGACCCCGTGGTGATCAGATTACTCTTAGAGTCGTCGGGGACTGGTAAGTATATATGTAATTCTTATATATTTCATGTTAGATTTTTGCTAATATATTTCATTTTTTGCTACAGTTTTGTACCAGATGGTCTCATGCATTGGAAATCATGTGAAGCGACAAATTTAATATTAAGACAATAAAGTTCATTTTCACTCTCAGTACTCTTTTAATTCCTCATTTGTGGCATTAGTTCAGATAGTAGGTGGGTGGTTGGGTAGATACTTCTAGAGACTAAAAGCTATTTATCCAATAACATTAGAAGTTATGTTAATAACCATTGGGTTTCTCCTATGCTCTTTATCAGGGGAAGTCAAGAGTATAGGAAACTCTAATTGCTTTTAATTATCTCATAATTGCACATTAAAATGTGCTATGTTTGTTATTCATAAATGATTAGATATAATACACTGATAGCTACTTCTGACTTCAATTCTTGAAAATATGGTCCTTACTTTTGCAGTAGTTTCGTCAAAAGATGTCAAAGGAAGCAAGTTGAGAGATGTCCTTGGCTATTTTTTTGTATGATGAAATGTTAAGTGTCGTTTTCCTCGAACTAGCATTCTTCTTCTCATCTCTGACCAATTTTGGTTTTATTGATATCATTATTTTGTTACATGCAGCTGGTGCTGAAGACAAGCTTGCTGAAATATTTGGTAACTATGGTTAGGTGAGTTTCTTGAATTTTGTCTATATGAAACAAGCTAATATAGAGATCAATTGTTGTATCATATCCATACACATATCTCTCTATAGTTGTCTTATATGATTTTTTCTTGTTTTCCATTTGCTAGCGATAAAACACATTTTGTTATGTCAACCACATTTCCTAAATAACTCATTTTGTTATTTGTTTGTTTATGTAGGAAAAGCAGAAAATGAAAGAAGCAAGATTGCCAATGGAAGAGGTTGATATCTTGATGTTCTTGTAGTTTTTTTCATGACTTTATGGATTTCTATGGATTGTATGTGATCATTTATCTTGTACTATATTTGGATGTTATCTGAATCATATGGATATGATGGTATGTTTCGTTTGGATGTTTTATATCTGTATGAATATTTGGATATTTTATATTTGTATGAATATGATGATATGTATTGATTTGTACTATTTTATATCTGTATGTATATATTGAATGTAGTTAAATTGATAATATTCATTGTATTCGAAAAAATTTGAACAATTTGGGAAGAATTTTGTAAAGAAAAAAATTCGTCCGCAACATGATCTCTCAGTTTTGGGGACAAATATTTGGATTCGTCCCAAAATCAGGTATGAATTCTTGATTCGTCCTTGAATCTGGGACGAATTCATTGATTCGTCCCTGAATCTGGGACGAATTCACTGATTCGTCCTTGAATTTGGGACGAATTCAAAGATTCGTCCCTGAATTTGGGACGAATTCAAAGATTCGTCCCTGAATCTGGGACGAATCAGTGAATTCGTCCCAAAATAGGGACGAATTCGATGATTCGTCCCTGAATCTGGGATGAATCAATGAATTTGTCCCAAAATCAGGGACGAATTACTGATTCGTCCTTGAATCTAGCACAAATTATTGGATTCGTAACTAAATTATATTTTTGGGACGAATATATATTCGTCCCAGAATCTGGGACGAATCATTATCAAATTCGTCCCAGATTTTGGGATGAATTTGATGATTCGTCCTAGAATCTGGGACGAATATATTTTTTCGTCCCAGATTCTGCAACGAAACAGGTTCGTCGCAATGTTTAGATTTGTGGGTACCGAATTTTGGGATGAATTTGTTTTCATTGCAATTTGGCAACAAATTTTGGGACGAATTTTGGGATAAAGTTTGGGACGAATTTTATTTTCGTAGCAATTTAGCAATGAATTTGGGGACGAAAAAAATAATTTTGTCATCAAATTCAACGAATCTAGATTTTTGTCCCAGAATTTGACGACGGCAAATCTGCAACGAATTTTTTTTTTTGTCGCCAAATTCGTCCCTAAATTTTTTGGGACGAATTTTTTTTAAAAATTTGTCCCAAAATTCATCCCAGAATAGTTGTTTTTTTGTAGTGTAGACTTCAAAGGTATACGTGAAGGATGACATGAAGACAAGTTGAGGGCTTGCGTGCATTCGAGGGACGAGAGCCAAAGGAAGATAACTTCAAGGGGCGAGCTAGGGAAATGAACTTTAAGGCATATGCGAAGGATGGAATTCGGAGAGGTTAAGAGTGAGTTTGTAAGTTGGGCAAAAGCAGTCGACTGTCAACGCTGAGAGAAAACTCACAGAAAGATCAGTTAACTGGGGTTGAAACTGTTGGTGCCTCAGTTAGTTTTGATGTGATCAACTAAGTTAGGTTATGTCCTATTATGATTTTGATCCCTCTGTCTAAGTGCGCAGGAGCTTAGGAGCGGAGGAAGTCGAGCATAAGATGCAGTGGACGAGAAGGATTACATGGGGAAGTGAGTTGATGGGCTCGGTTCATCACAGGGATGCGGAAGTTGTAGAAGAGTACACCGGTGGAACGAGAAGGACACATGCGATATTCGAGGGATGAGAAGACAGGACGAAGGACTCTCGAGGGACGAAAGGTCGGAGTCGGGTTTGGATGAGCCTAACTCCGGTTGGCCAGAAATCACCTAAAAAGACCCGTTGAAGATTGGTCAGCAAGTTGCTGACCAAAACTCACTAGGGCGCCTGTTAGTGATATGAGAGAAGTGTCCTAAGGCAATCGCCTTATGATTGTAATCATTTACTTTAATAAATGATAATTCACTATTTGAGTGTACATGTTTGTGTATTTGATTGGGATCTTAAACTCATCTACTGAATGTCCGCAATACAACTCACAGCATAAGAGAATTTGTGATGGAATCACAACTAGTGATTATCTCTAAATGTGCAAATGTGAAGTATTGAAAATATCCCTAGTCGATGAATTGATAAAAACGGACACTATCAATTCTGTTGAGACTAGCATGGGTTATTCTCTAATCAGCTGATTCTCACTGGCTGGTGACATTGGGATGTCCGGAGATAAACATGGATGCTAGTTAAGGGAACTAGTTCATTGGAGTGACTAGCTGTGAGACTTCATATGGTAATCTATATAGATATGTCAATGAAGTTCTTACTGCGACTTAAGTGCGATGTTCCTTTGACTTGCGGTGTTCAAGTCATCTTGGTCATGGAGACTTATACTTTAACATCTTAAGCAAGCATCTCCTAGGAGGTGTGGACCCAGGATGATTGGGTATAAGCCGAAGTGCCCGAAGATGTTTGAGCAGCCTACAAAGGATTCACCACTCCTTGCGAGGAGATGTATACCCAGGCCTATCGTCGGATTGTTACTCAAAACCTCTAGCCAGAGTATATCATGTTTAGAGTGCGAGTCTCTAAAATACATGAGAGTAATTAGAAATCCAAAGGACGAGAAAGACACTACTTGGGCTAGGTGTGACGTAGTCAGCCTAGTGGGGACTGACACCATAGACCGTGTCCTGAACCAAGTGGGTATAAGGTGGTGAAGGGAATGGGGCACGATTCATTAGAGCTGCTGAAGGGTTTCAGAATAATTTCTTCTGAGGTCAAACCGTTGATCTTTCGATTAATTGGGGATCATGATGTACTACTAGGTGCCACTCATGATCGTTCTATAATTAGTTAAATTATAGACGGCCAACATAAATCGAAAGCCTATTTAGTCACACGCACTACGAGTAATCCGAGGGATTTAAAACGAGTTGAAAATTGGATTTTCCGATCAAGAGAAATAAGTCGAATCTGAGTTAGTCAGAGGTGCAATGGAAGCTAAAAATGGCTAAGTCTTTTGAAGGCTTTTTGGGCGAATTAAATGAGTTTAATTCGCGGCGGTCCGGGTTGGTTTTGGCCGACCAAAGAGGGTGTAAACCCCTGTTTGGTGGCCGGCCAAATAAAAGGAGAAAACCAATTTAATTGGTTTAATTAATAAAATAAATCTAGTGCGATTTATTTTATAAATTATGGATAAATAAATTTGTATAAAGAAATTTATATAAATAAGATTTATAGAAATTTATTCTTTTATGGAAGATTAAAATAATCCATGAATTGGTTTATTTTAATTTTATAAAATCAATTATGAATTGATTTATCCATAATAAGAAAGTTTATAAATTTCTTATAAAATTTATTCCATAATTTAAAGAGAAGGAGAATTAGTTTTTATTATAAATTAGTTTATAATAAAGACTCGGTTTAAACGAAATAATTAATAAGAAAATTTATAGGATAAATTTCTTATAACTAATTCCGTTAATTCGGTTTAGAGGGAGACTTAGCAATGGAGTTGCTACTATATAAAGGAACCAAAGGCTAACCCTTAATTCCTAATCAAAATAATTGTTATTGGAGCTCTCCCTCTCTCTCTTCTATTCTCTTCTCCTCTTCTCCTTCCCATTAGGGCCGGCGCCAATTTTCTCAATGCATGAAGACGGCGCCGAAAATAGCTTCTGCTATTTTCTTTTAATGCTTGAAGACGACGCCGAAAATAGCTTCTGCTATTTTCTTTTAATGCATGAAGATAGCGCCACCTTTCTCCCTGCATGAAGCCCGCTTTCTCCATGCATGAAGCCGAGCACCAAAAATTAGCTTCTGCCAATTTTTCCTTCATGCATGGGAACGGCGCCGTGCATGCAAGAAATTGTAAAGAATTACAATTTTGCCATTCAACAATAGAAGCATGGAGGGTTAGTTTCTTTTATCTTTCCTCTTGATCTTCTAAAGTTGTGCCCATAGAGAATCTAGTAGTTCTCGTCGGCACAAAACTCATGACTTTGCGAAGTCATCCCGAAGAGAACTCGGCGTGGACGCGAATAGAGGCGGAGCTTCTAAGGGACGCTACGGTTGGATCTCGTCCCTTCCTTCGAGATACGCGAGGTATAAAAGTAAATTAGTTAACTTTTCCGCAAAATATTATTGTATGATTATGTCAACACACCATAGGGTTGCATGCTAGATACGAAATTAAAATAATTTAGGAAATTATTTTATGCAAACTCTTCCGCTGCACGTAAAAATTTTGAATTTTACGAACTCGTATCCTTGTCGACATGCACCCGGTCCCAACAGCGCCCCTATGCTAACAGGTGCCCGAGAGCAAAGTTTATCCACCAGCTAGCATTTGCGAACGCTGCGCACCAGATAACGCACAAGTCACATGTTAGGCACCCACAACCACTCGGGCGCTCCTATAGTGTCATGTTAACAAACAGATAGAATTGACTAGAGCTATAAATAGCCCCCAGAGCTCAGTTCCAGATCATCCATCAACTGCAAACGAATAGTTTCTTATTTTCTTCTGTCTTATGCTACAAAGTTTGTAAAAAGCTTCTTTGCTAGAAGGAGATTTTGATAGTGAGTTTCAATCATCTTGGATTAGCAACCACCTAGGTTGTAACCTAATAAATTTCTGTGTCTTAGCCCTTTTACTAGTTCAAGTAATTTATACTTATTTTAATTAACTATTGCAACTAATCTGGAATCTTTATGGGCCGCACAAAAGATTTGTTTTAATTTTACATCGGCAATTCACTCCCTCTTGTCGGTCCACCTCGACTCGACAAGTGGTATCAAAGCCAGGACGCCACAGAAGGACTAACCACCAAATGCAACAAATTCTAAAAAATGATTGGACCAGTGATCTACCCGTTGAAGTTTGAGACGGAGTTCGCATCATAGAAGAGGAAGATGAAGATATTTTTTACTACTGATTATGAATTATTATTGACAATAAAAAATAATTTTTTAGCTTCGAAAGATAACGAAGGAAATATTAAGGTACCTGACTCCTGAACAAGAAGGAGCAAGCAGACGCTATAGCGAATGGAAAGGAGGAATTCCATCTGCTGACCGTCCTTCTCGAACAAGATGTTAATAGAATCGGGAAGTACGAATCGACAAAGGAACTTTGGAAAAAGTTCCTGAAATTGCACGAAGGCACCTCGGAGGCAAAATTGGCGCGATGAGATATCCTTTGAAGCCAGCTTACCAACCTTCGAATGGAAGACAAACAATTAGTTGCCCAATTACACGCTAAGGTAAAAAAGCTATTCACGAGCCTTGAGAACCTTGGTGAAATGGTAACAAATCGTCGCTCATCGGTACACACTAAATGTTTTCCCAAGAATCCCGGATTGGTCCTCAATAATCGATGCATACTTCAAATCATTGAACCTTGAGTTAAGTACTCTAGAACAACTCTTCTCGATTTTAGAGCTTCACGAATCTCGGTGTGTAGGGAAGTGCAGGAAAACAGACAACATCGCTCTGAATGCGAGAAATAACCAGATCGAGGAGGAGTCATCAACGGACGATGAAAATACGACAAAGATGGTAAAAAGACTTAAAAATACGACGAATATGGTAAAATACGACGAAGGGAAAGAAGCAGGAATCTAGAATACAAGAAAGAGGGGGAAGAAGTCCCAAGGGACTTACAGTTCAAAGAAATCGAACGAGTTGGAAGAAATCACCGCATGCATTGTAAGGAAGAAGATAAAAATGAACGAATCCATGACCTCTTTACCACCTTTATAAAAACCCTTAACCCTCGGATCATAGCCATCCAATTCGGAAGACCAAAGGGGTGACAAATCATCAGTGTCATTAGTTTGATCAAAAGAGCAAACGTCAAAATCTTAATAGATGCCTTGAGAAGACAGCCTTGGCATGACCATGACACATGGAAATCTTTAACAAGCCCGCATTTATAGCAGATGCGATAGGCCAATCATCATATAGATACGTCATCACACAATTGCCTGTAGGATTGATACACATGAGAGGAAAGGAGGTGAATCACATATATTTTAAAATTTTCAACTTTTTGAAAACTAGCGTGCATCGATTTACTTGGTTCGGAGCCTTCGATGACTCCTACTCCAAGACTTTGGTCCCTTGGACCTTTCCAATGGATAATTCACTAAATCTTTCTACCGATAAACTCTCGATAGAGTAGTTGGATACAAAGAACGAAAAAAGTATAACACCTTATAATTTCTTTTTGTAAGTATAATATGTGTACAAACAAAAAGTTCATTACCAACACAAAGATGGAAATCCGGACGCACTCATGTGTTGGTGTCGATCTGCTGGTAGCTATTGGGCGCAACAGAGCCATAGTAGCGCGAAGAAGTAGTAGCAGAAAGTGTAGGAAGTGGAGGAACATGGGGGAAGCGGGAAACCCCCAACCCCCCACCCCCCCAATTCCTTAGACCCTTTACTAAAAAAGGGGAGGTGGTGCGTCTAAGAGAGGATCATCGGAGAAGTTTTGGCAAAGGAACATTTAGCAAATGAGAGGGATTTGGTTTGTGGAAATTGAAGGACTTTTCGATCTGTGATTGTTCTTCCGACGACAAGCCCGAAGAACACAAGAGGATTTGAGAATATCACTGTAAGTGTTTACCATTTACAATTTTTTGGTTGGTTCTTTATCATGCATGAGATTCGACAATGGTATCAGAACGGTAATGAATGTATGATTCAGATTTGCTTCGTAATATCATTTTGATTCCAAAAGAATGCATGTTAAGTATGCTCTCAACCCAAGTACTTTTAGAAATGCATGTTCCGATTAAAATGATAATATGCATTTTTAAAAACTTCCTTTGGATCAGAAGAATCATCGATTGGTAAAATTCCTATTGTAAAGTGCATAAGATTCGTCAAAATGATACTGTGCAAATAGCACTAGCTACATGCCTTAAGTCACCTGTTCGTCACCAAGGGAATCGCGACTGGAGTTTGTCTCCAATAGCCCTATTGCGAGCCGCAAGTCATCAGCAAATCATGATTGTGTCAGCTAACACGTTTGTTGCGGCGTGCGGCGTGGGGCAGAGGCGTGGGAGAAGAAAAAAAAATGAACGATTAGGTTCCTGCAGAAAAAGTCAGAAATGAAAAAAAATAGTTTTTTTTTCATGTGATGATATATAATAACATTTAGTTTATTTTTTTTTCCTAATAACGGTTTTAATTATTTAAGCTGATTTTCAAGGCTTAGATGTGAAAATTATTTAGGACTAGTATGATCGGACTTAGGCATGGAATTAAATAATTATTTCAGTTAGACTTAATCCGGTTCAAATCATTAGTTAGTTTAACCAGACTAGTCTGATACAAACTAGAGCCGATTTGTTCGGTTTAATCAATAAGTATGACTCTGATTTAAATGAGCTAAGGATTGAACAAGAATGACTTAGATAAGATATTCCTGTCTAATTATATTAGTTCTAATGAAGACAATGGACCCAGATTGAGGATTTGATTACCTAATCGATCAACCCAGTGTGTTAGTCAATATAGCTTCTCAAATTAAGAAAATTTGTTTTTCTTATCTGTTTATGACTCTATGGGTTTATGCATATATGTGAATTGAATTGAACCAGTTTTGTTATTGGTTTGTCGATTTTGTACTGACATTGTAATTTTCAATTCCAGATGCCAAGGTTTATAACCACAATAACCCATCGTGAGGTGCGATGGAATGAGCTGAGGGAACAGATAGAGGAGATTGACTACCGCCTAAGTCTAGGAATCCAAGGACATATGGGAAGGCTGGATCGATTATTTTGGAAACTCAAGTAAGAAGAGTTTTCAGTCCTAGATAACTACCGGATCGGGGCATTGATTCGTTCGTTGCTGAGACGTGGTAGAGTAGCTGCAAGATGTATCTGAGGATGCTATGAAGCATGTATCTCATATACCGAGTTGTGTAGAGAACTACTTCGCCAAAATTTTTCAGAAGATGATCTGGAAGATTGTAATGCCCGAAAATTCTCGAAACTAATTTTAGAAATATCTTAGAATTTATTCCGAATTTATGGATATTTTTATAGAATTTTTCCATAAACGAAAGTGGCAAAAAGGGATAAAAAGAAAAAAATAATTAAGTGGGATTTGATCCCTAAACCTAAAGTTTGAGAGAGGAATGGCCTTACCAAGAGAGCTATTCAGTTTTGTTAAAATAAATTAAGAGAAACAATAGATAAGGTAGAATTAGTTAAATTCGCCCCCATAAGTATAAAAGAGGGAGTTACGAGTTTTAGGTTAATTTTCTCCCAACCCAGCGACGCCGACGCCCTCCCTCACGCACGCGACCTCTCCTCTCGCCCTCTCTCCCGCGCGCGCGAACCAAGGGAAGATCCAAAGGATTTAAGAAGGAGGCTACGTTAGGGAATCTCTTCGAGGAAGAATTCTCCATTAGAAGCTCTCCGAAACTCTAAGGATCGTTCCTTTTCCCAAAAACCTACGCTTTAGAGTCGTAAGAACAAGCGCAGGATGTAAGTATCCCTCACCTGCGGTATAAGTAGTTTCGGTTGTTTTTTCATATGCCTTATTTCCTTGTATGTATGTTTTACGATTAGAAATCGTAAATTTATGAACAAACACGTTGTGCTACCCGTTAGTTTTGGGTCATGAAGCACGTTAGGTGTTTGTTAAATTGCTCAGTTCAATTATTGCTATAGAAAGCATTAAAGAATAGAAATTCTTGCTTCAGTTTATGATCGGGACCAAGGTCCAACGGGATGGGCTCCTAGTTGCCCCTAGGTTTAGATAACCTAGTAAAAGTAAGAATCAGAAGAGAAAAAGAAAAGTATAAAAGAACTATTTTATTTTCAGTTGGCATTGTACCGGACTTCGGTCCAGGGATGGGCTCTAAGTTGCCCCTAGGTTCAGATAACCTAGTATGGGATGGGCTCCTAGTTGCCCCTAGGTTCAGATAACCTAGTAGAACCCTAATGGATTCGGGATTTGCTACCTCGGATTTATTAGGGATGCGCGCACAGTTGGTACATTGCCGGGCCCACAGCAGTTGATTATTACTTTCACCTACTATATGTATTAGTTTTCAGAAATTCATATTAGTATGTGGTGAATTTAATAATTAGTTTTATGTTAGTTAGTTCAGTTCCAGTTCAGATATGTATGTCATGTTATAGCTCACTTTTCAGTTTTAGTTCAGTATGTGTCATGTCTCAGTTATATGCCATGACATTCTATGATATGTATTTTAGCATGAGCCTAGCATGATTACTTATGGATATGAGCATGTATGTGCATAACATGTTTTACAAAAGCATAATTCGAGTTTTCATAGTTTTGTGAGGCTAGATGGTACTTACTAAGCTTTATGCTTATTAGTTTGCATTTCCTTATACTGCAGATACAGGTAAAGGAAAGCACTAGTAGCGGAGGCAGCGGGCTTGATGCAAAGTGTGTGTGATGGTGGAGTTGGAATAAAAGTCTTTGGAACTTGCAAAGCATAGAAATAATCCTTTTTATGCTTCTTTAGTTATTCTGTAATATATTATGTGAACCATGTATGAACTTAATTAGACTTGTATTCGTGGTGCCTAGTATGCTTGAAGTAGTTTACTTACTTGACTTAACATTGGTTTTGTGAATGCTTGAATGTCATGAGTCATTTACTTGTGATAGGGTAATTTAGACCCATGTTTACGCTTTAGGAGTAAGAACTTGATACTTTTGATCTACATGCTAAATACTTAAGATATGCTTGTTCTAAGATTAATGCACCATATGGAATGACATGTAGTAGCTAAGGATGCCTTTAGATAGGAATACTGAATAGTTTCAATAAGAAGTTGATACGAACTTGGCACATTCATGTTATGCTTCTACATGTTATTTTTGTGATTTCTAAGTTGCTATACATGCTAGAAACCGTCCAAAAACGTGTAATAAATGCCCTAGAATGATTGTGGAACTTTATTTATGTCATTCTGCTTGATAGATATGATTTTGGTACATTGTGGCTCAAGTTTGATACATTCTAGAAATCTGAAAACTGAAATTTCAGAGCTACCAGTCAACTTGGAAAATACCAGTCGACTGGTATCGGGCACAGAAACATTCTGTGGCCCGACCAGTCGACTGGCATATAGCAGTCGACTGGTACTGTGTAAAACAAAATTGGTGTAGAGCAATTGGTTAGTGCTTTAGCCATGCAACGCAGAGGTTGGGGGATCGAATCCTGCCAAGATAATAAAATAAAAGTTTTGCTTTATTTTAGGCTAGTTAGTACTTTCAACATGTTTATGAATGGTTAGTTCAATAAATAGCGAAATAAGAATTTTTTGAAATTCTCCCAGTTGGTTTAGTATTTTTAGAAATCATTAATTAGTTAGCAGCCAGTTAGTTAGTAGTGATCCGCCTTAAAGCTTAGTACTAGAAGGTGGGTCGTTACAGAGTGGTATCAGAGCAAGTTCCATCTTTCCTCCTCACACACATCAGCATCAGACCTGCAGCTTCTAAGTAAGAGTATCTCTCACATTACTATATTTTCTTGCTTTCAGATTTATAATATTTTCATGTTATTCATGCTATCTGTGTTCTAGTCAGTTTTTGTTTACAGTTAACGGAAGCATGTTTAATACTTTAGTTTATATCTGATAGCATGTTGTTAGAATTAAAATATGAACTGTATGTCCTCTGTTATTTAGATAATGGCTAGAGGATGCCCAACTAGAAGGGCACCAGCTATTGAGCCTCAATAGGAGGCAACTGACATAGTGACTCCACCTAATCTCGTGGAGATAGTGGCTCAGCTCCAGAGACAGATAGCTGAGCAGCAGTAGGAGATAACCACTTTAAGGGCTAATCAGCAGACCACACCTACTGCTACGCCAGGACCAAATGTAGAAACCCCGATAGTGACAGAGGTTCCACCTAGAGCACCAATCCCACCAATAGTACCAGAACCCCCAGCAGTAGGGGCTAGAAGAGAAGCATATCTAGTTCAGTGGCAGAAACTCAAACCAGAGAACTTTTCAGGCATTAGTGAACCATGGGATGCACAAGCCTGGTAGAGTACCATGGAGCTTCTGGACTGGTCAGAACATGAGAAAGTCAAGTGTGCCTCCTTCTGCCTAGCAGGAGTTGCTAGAATGTGGTGGGAAAGGGTGAAGGCCAAGCGAGACATAAATCAGATGACGTGGGCCAACTTCGAAGCTGAGTTCTTCAAAGAATTCTTTCATATGCGGGTGACTAACTGACATTATGATGAATTCACTGAATTTCGTCAAGGTAACCTATCAGTAGAGGAAGCCGTGAAGAGATTCAACAGACTGGCTCGCCTGTGCCCTGAACTGGTCAGCACTAAACGAGAGCGAGTCAGGCTAATGCTCAAGATGCTAAGGCCAGAAATAGCATTGAATGTGGCCAGCGGCGTCCATAGGCCGCAAACCTCAGAAGAACTAGTTAGCAGTGCTCTGATCACCGAGCACTACCTGAACAGCATGCAACAGCAGAAGTCAGTCATGATAGAAAGTAAAGGCCAAGGCAGTTCAGGAACTCAGAAACCCCAGAGCGTTCGCAGAGAAGTTAGCTATACCTCCAGATGTACTCAGCGGCCAGTTCTTAACCACCCTACCTTCCGGAGAGATTATGGCATCCACGCACTGGCTCCGTGTAGTGCCAATTAGTATAGCAGGCAGAGAGCTTTATGGTGATCTGATAGTGCTGGATATGACTAATTATGATGTCATTTTTGGAATGGTCTTCCTAATCAAGTACGGTGCCTCCATAGAATGTCGTAAAAGGAAAGTCATATTCTAACCTGATGAAGGAGTGCAGTTTGAATACATCGAAGAACCCAAGAGAAAGGCCAAGAAATTTCTCTCAGCTCTAAAAGCACAAAAACTGCTGGATTCAGGATGTACCGGATTTCTAGCACATGTAGTCAATCCCGAACAAGAGAAAGACCAAAAGCTAAAAGAGGGCCCAATGGTATGTGACTACCCAGCAGTTTTCCCCGACGAGTTACCAGGCTTAGCGCCAGACAGGGAGATAGAGTTTGAGATAGATCTCATTCCAGGTACCAATCCCATTTCAAAAGCACCATACCGTATGACTCCAGCAGAATTAAGAGAACTTCAGGAGCAACTACAGGAGCTGCTCGACAAGGGCTTCATACGTCCTAGTCATTCACCTTGGGGAGCTCCTGTATTATTCGTGAAGAAGAAAGACGGGTCCATGCGCTTGTGTATAGATTACCGGGCCTTGAATCAAGTCACCATCAAGAACAAGTATCCCTTGCCAAGAATTGACGACTTGTTCGATCAGCTAAAGAGAGCAGCAGTGTTCTCAAAAATAGACTTGAGGTCGGGATATCACCAGGTGAAAGTTAAGGAAGGTGACATCCCCAAGACAGCTTTCAAAACAAGATACGGACACTATGAGTTTGTAGTTATGCCTTTTGGCGTAACGAACGCCCCAGCGACTTTCATGGACCTCATGAACCGAGTGTTCCGAGAATATTTAGATAAGTTTGTTATCCTCTTCATCGATGATATTCTGATATATTCCAGGACTCAGAAGGAACACGCAGAACACCTGAAAACAGTATTAGAAATTCTTCAGCGGAGCCAACTCTATGCGAAATTCTCTAAGTGTGAGTTTTGGCTCGATCAGGTGTCTTTTCTGGGTCACATCATTTCCAAGGATGGTGTGATGGTAGACCCCAGCAAAATAGAAACAGTAAGTAACTGGATCAGACCGAAGAATGCCAGTGAGATTAGAAGTTTTCTGGGTCTAGCCGGTTACTACAGGAAGTTCGTAGAGAATTTCTCCAGAATAGCCTCCCCACTGACAGCTCTTACCAGAAAGAACAGAAAGTTTCAGTAGACAGAGGACTGCGAGAACAGTTTTACAGAATTAAAGAGAAGATTGACTAGTGCTCCCATCCTGACTCTTCCAGAGACCACTGACAGCTTTGACATATATAGCGATGCGTCCAAATTAGGACTTGGAGCAGTGCTGATGCAGAATGGCAAGGTTATTGCCTATGCCTCTAGACAACTCAAGGATTATGAGAAGAATTACCCTACCCATGACCTTGAGCTAGCTGCAGTAGTGTTTGCTCTCAAGATCTGGAGGCATTACTTATACGGAGCTCAGTGTAGGATTTTCACAGATCATCAGAGTCTGAAGTATTTCTTTACTCAGAAGGATCTGAACATGAGACAACGCAAATGGCTTGAGCTGGTCAAGGATTATGACATTGACATCCTCTACCACCCAGGTAAAGCTAATAAGTTGGCAGACACGCTTAGTAGGAAATCTAGTGCCACCCTACTAGCTTTGCCTACGATGTCACAGTCCCTTAGGAAGGAAATATCAGAGTTCGGACTGGAAATTTTAGTTGGGCAGCTCTCCACTTTGACATTAGTGTCAACCCTGATTGAAGACATCCAGACAGCACAGGATCAAGATCCTGACCTTCAGAAAATCAAGCAGGGGATAGCAGAAGCCGAAAATGGAGAATTTCGCCTATCAAAGAATGGGACACTGTACTACGGTGACCGCTTATGTGTTCCGAACCAAGAAGAGCTCCGAAGGAAGATCCTAGAGGACGCACATGGATCTCCTTATGCGATGCATCCTGGTTCCACCAAAATGTACCAAGACCTCAGGGGACGTTTTTGGTGGCCTGGGATGAAGAGAGACATCGCCAGATATGTCAGTACCTGTCTGACATGCCAAAGAGTCAAGGCAGAACATCAGAGACCAGGTGGAGTTCTGCAGCCTATTCAGATTCTAGAATGGAAATGGGAAGATATTTCCATGGATTTTATAGTGGGACTACCCAGAACAACGAATGGATATGATGCAATCTGGGTAATAGTAGACAGATTGACTAAGTCTGCCCACTTCCTAGCTATCAGGATCTCCTATTCCATGGAACAGCTAGCTCAGTTATACCTCAAGGAGATCGTCAGACTACATGGAGTCCCTAGGACTATCATTTCAGATAGGGACAGTAGGTTCACTTCGCACTTTCTGGGAGTGCGTAANTGACCCTCGTAGACGCGAGGAGAACGCCAAGAAGCAAGAAGAACGTTGTAGTTCAACGTTCCCTCAGGAATTTCAGATTTTTATTCGTAAGAAAACCTAGCGTAGGATGTAAGTACCCCTCACCTGCAGTATAAGTAGTTTCGGTCGATTTTCCGTATGCTTTATCTCCTTATATGTATGTTCTACGATTAGAAATCGTAAATTATGAACAAGCACGCACGTTAGGTGTTTGTTAAAATGTTCAGTTCAGTTAATGCTATAGAAAGCATTAAAGAATAGAAATTCTTGCTCCAGTTTATGATTGGGACCAAGGTCCAACGAGATGGGCTCCTAGTTGCCCCTAGGTTTAGATAACCTAGTAAAAGCAAGAATCAGAAAAGGAAAGAAAAGTATAAAGGACTATTTATTTTCAGTGGCATTGTACCGGACTCCGATCCAGGGATAGGCTCCAAGTTGCCTCTAGGTTTAGATAACCTAGTATGGGATGGGCTCCTAGTTGCCCTAGGTTTAGATAACCTAGTAGAACCCTAATGGATTCGGGATTTGCTACCTCGGGTTTATTAGGGATGCGCGCACAGTTGGTACATTACCGGGCCCACAGCAGTTGATTATTACTTTCACCTACTATATGTATTTAGTTTTCAGAAATTCATATTAGCATGTGGTGAATTTAATAATTAGTTTTATGTTAGTTAGTTTCAGTTCCAGTTCAGATATGTATGTCATGCTATAGCTACTTTTCAGTTTTAGTTCAGTATGTGCCATGTCTCAGTTATATTCATGACATTCTATGATATGTATTTTAGCATGAGCCTAGCATGATTACTTATGGATATGAGCATGTATGTGCATAGCATGTTTTACAAAAGCATAATTCGAGTTTTCATAGTTTTGTGAGGCTAGATGGTACTTACTAAGCTTTATGCTTATTAGTTTGCATTTCCTTATACTGCAGATACAGGTAAAGGAAAGCACTAGTAGCGGAGGCGGCGGGCTTGATGCAAAGTGTGCGTGATGGTGGAGTTGGAATAAAAGTCTTCGGAACTTGCAAAGCATAGAAATAATCATTTTTATGCTTCTTTAGTTATTCCGCAATATATTATGTGAACCATGTATGAACTTAATTAGACTTGTATTCGTGGTGCCTAGTATGCTTGAAGTAGTTTACTTACCTGACTTAACATTGGTTTTGTGAATGCTTGAATGTCATGAGTCATTTACTTGTGATAGGGTAATTTAGATCCATGTTTACGCTTTAGGAGTAAGAACTTGATACTTTTGATCTACATGCTAAATACTTAAGATATGCTTGTTCTAAGATTAATGCACCATATGGAATGACATGTAGTAGCTAAGGATGCCTTTAGATAGGAATACTGAATAGTTTCAATAAGGAATTGATACGAACTTGGCACATTCATGTTATGCTTCTACATGTTGTTTTTGTGATTTCTAAGTTGCTATACATGCTAGAAACCCTCCAAAAACATGTAATAAATGCCCTAGAATAGTTGTGGAACTTTATTTATGTCATTCTGCTTGTTAGATATGATTTTGGTACATTGTAGTTCAAGTTTGATTAATTCTGAAAATTTGAAAGCTGGATTTTCAGAACTACCAGTCAACTGGGAAAACACCAGTCGACTGGTATCGGGCACAGAAACATTCTGTGGCCCGACCAGTCGACTAGCATATAGTAGTCGACTGGTACTGTGTAAAACAGAAGTGATATAGAGCAGCTGGTTGGTGCTTTAGCCATGCAATGTAGAGGTTGGGGGATCAAATCCTGCCAAGATAATAAAATAAAAGTTTTGCTTTATTTTGGGCTAGTTAGTACTTTCCACATGATTATGAATTGTTAGTTCAGTAAATAGCGAAATAAGAATTTTTAAAATTCTCCCACTTGGGTTTAGCATCTAGAAAACAATGATCATAAATCAGTTAGTCAGCCAGTTAGTAGTAGCGATCCGCCTTAAAGCCATAGTACCAGAAGGCGGGTCGTTACAGAGTGGTATCAGAGCAAGTTCCATCTTTCCTCCCCACACACATCAGCATCAGACCTGCAGATTCCATGTAAGAGTACCTCTCACATTACCATATTTTCTTGCTTTCAGATTTATAGTATTTTCATGTTATTCATGCTATCTGTGTTCTAGTCAGTTTTTGTTTACGGTTAACGGAAGCATGTTTAATACTTTAGTTTATATCTGATAGCATGTTGTTAGAATTAAAATATGAACTGTATATCCTCTGTTATTTAGATAATGGCTAGAGGACGCCCAACTAGAAGGGCACCAGCTATTGAGCCTCAATAGGGGCAACTGACATAGTGACTCCACCTAATCTCGTGGAGATAGTGGCTCAGCTCCAGAGACAGATAGTTGAGCAGCAGTAGGAGATAACCACTTTAAGGGCTAATCAGCAGATCACACCTACTGCTACGCCAGGACCAAATGTGGAAACCCCGATAGTGACAGAGGCTCCACCTAGAGCACCAATCCCACCAATAGCACCAGAAGCCCCAGCAGTAGGGGCTAGAAGAGAAGCATATCTGGTTCAGTGGCAAAAACTCAAACCAGAAAACTTTTCAGGCACTAGTGAACCATGGGATGCATAAGCCTGGTTCAAAACCCTGGAGAGTACCATGGAGCTTCTGGACTGGCCAGAACATGAGAAAGTAAAGTGTGCCTCCTTCTGCCTAGCAGGAGATGCTAGAATGTGGTGGGAAAGGGTGAAGGACAAGCGAGACATAAATCAGATGACGTGGGCCAACTTTGAAGCTGAGTTCTTCAAAGAATTCTTTCATATGCGGGTTACTAACTGGCATTATGATGAATTCACTGAATTTCGTCAAGGTAACCTATCAGTAGAGGAAGCCGTGAAGAGATTCAACAGACGGGCTCGCCTGTGCCCTGAATTGGTCAGCACTAAACGAGAGCGAGTTAGGCTAATGCTCAAGATGCTAAGGCCAGAAATAGCATTGAATGTGGCCAGCGGCGTCCATAGGCCGCAAACCTTAGAAGAACTAGTTAGTAGTGCTCTGATCACCGAGCACTACCTGAACAGCATGCAACAGCAGAAGTCAGTCATGATAGAAAGTAAAGGCCAAGGCAGTTCAGGAACTCAGAAACCCCAGGGCGTTCGCAAAGAAGTTAACTATACCTCCAGATGTACTCAGTGGCCAATTCTTAACCACCCTACCTTCAGGAGAGATTATGGCATCCACGCACTGGCTTCGTGCAGTGCCAGTCAGTATAGCAGGCAGAGAACTTTATGGTGATCTGATCATGCTGGATATGACTGATTATGTTGTTATTTTTAGAATGGACTTCCTAATCAAGTACGGTGCCTCCATAGAATGCCGTAAAAGGAAAGTCATATTCCAACCTGAAGAAGGAGTGCAGTTTGAATACATCGGAGAACCCAAGAGAAAGGCCAAGAAATTTCTCTCAGCTCTAAAAGCACAGAAACTGCTGGATTCAGGATGTACCGGATTTCTAGCACATGTAGTCAATACCGAACAAGAGAAGGACCAAAAGCTAGAAGAGGTCCCAGTGGTATGTGACTACCCAGCAGTCTTCCCTGACGAGTTACCAGACTTAGCACAGACAGGGAGATAGAGTTTGAGATAGATCTCATTCCAGGTACCAATCCTATTTCAAAAGCACCATATCGTATGGCTCCAGCAGAATTAAGAGAACTTTAGGAGCAACTACAAGAGCTGCTCGACAAGGGCTTCATACGCCCTAGTCATTCACCTTGGGGAGCTCCCGTGTTGTTCGTGAAGAAGAAGGACGGGTCCATGCGCTTGTGTATGGATTACCGGGCCTTGAACCAAGTCACTATCAAGAACAAGTATCCCTTGCCAAGAATTGACGACTTGTTCGATCAGCTAAAGGGAGGAGCAGTGTTCTCAAAAATAGACTTGAGATCGGGTTATCACCAGGTGAAAGTTAAAGAAGGTGACATCCCTAAGACAACTTTCAGAATAAGATACGGACACTATGAGTTTGTAGTTATGCCTTTTGGCGTAACGAACGCTCCAACAACTTTTACGGACCTCATGAACAGAGTGTTCCGAGAATATTTAGATAAGTTTGTTATCGTCATCATCGATGATATTCTGATATATTCCAGGACTCAGAAGGAACACGCAGAACACCTGAAAACAGTATTAGAAATTCTTCAGTGGAGTCAACTCTATGCGAAATTTTCCAAGTGTGAGTTTTGGCTCGATCAGGTGTCTTTTCTGGGTCACATCATCTCCAAGGATGGTGTGATGGTAGACCCCAGCAAAATAGAAGCAGTAAGTAACTGGGTTAGACCGAAGAATGCTAGTGAGATCAGAAATTTTCTGGGTCTAGCCGGTTACTACAGGAAGTTTGTAGTGGATTTCTCCAGAATAGCCTCCCCACTGACAGCTCTTACCAGAAAGAACAAGAAGTTTCAGTGGACAGAGGACTGCGAGAACAGTTTTACAGAATTAAAGAGAAGATTGATTAGTGCCCCCATCCTGACTCTTCCAGAGACCACTGATAGCTTTGACATATATAGCGATGCGTCTAAATTAGGACTTGGAGCAGTGCTGATGCAGAATGGCAAGGTTATTGCCTATGCCTCTAGACAACTCAAGGATTATGAGAAGAATTACCCTACCCATGACCTTGAGCTAGCTGCAGTAGTGTTCGCTCTCAAGATTTGGAGGCATTACTTATACGAAGCTCAGTGTAGGATTTTCATAGATCATCAGAGTCCAAAGTATTTCTTTACTCAGAAGGATCTGAACATGAGACAACGCAGGTGGCTTGAGCTAGTTAAGGATTATGACATTGACATCCTCTACCATCCAGGTAAAGCTAATAAGGTGGCAGATGCACTTAGCAGAAAATTTAGTGTCACCCTACTAGCTTTGTCCACGATGTCACAGCCCCTTCGGAAAGAGTTATCAGAGTTCGGACTGGAAATTTTAGTTGGGCAGCTCTCCACTTTGACATTAGTGTCAACCCTGATTGAAGACATCCAAACAGCACAGGATCAAGATCCTGACCTTCAGAAAATCAAGCAGGGGATAGCAGAAGCCGAAAATGGAGAATTTCGCCTATCAGATAATGGGACACTGTACTACGGTGACCGCTTATGTGTTCCGAACCAAGAAGAGCTCCGAAGGAAGATCCTAGAGGATGCACATAGATCTCCTTATGCAATGCATCCTGGTTCCACCAAAATGTACCAAGGCCTCAGGGGACGTTTTTGGTGGCCTGGGATGAAGAGAGACATCGCCAGATATGTCAGTACCTGTCTGACATGCCAAAGAGTCAAGGCAGAACATCAGAGACCAGGTGGAGTTCTGCAGCCTATTCAGATTCCAGAATGGAAATGGAAAGATATTTCCATGGATTTTATAGTGGGACTACCCAGAACAACGAATGGATATGATGCAATCTGGGTAATAGTAGACAGATTGACTAAGCCTGCCCACTTCCTAGCTATCAGGATCTCCTATTCCATGGAACAGCTAGCTCAGTTATACCTCAAGGAGATCGTCAGACTACATGGAGTCCCTAGGACTATCATTTCAGATAGGGACAGTAGGTTCACTTCGCACTTCTGGGAGTGCGTACAGACAGCACTAGGCACCAAATTGAAGTTTAGCACAGCTTTCCATCCTCAGACAGATGGTCAGACAGAGAGAGTTAATCAAGTACTAGAAGATATGCTCAGAGCTTGTGCTCTAGATTTCAAGGGCAGTTGGTGCAGATACCTGTGCTTAGCAGAATTCGCCTACAACAATAGTTATCAGGCCACTATCGGCATGGCTATGAGGCTTTATATGGGCGGAGGTGTAGATCTCCTATCTGCTGGTACGAGGGTGGTGAGAGGCAAGAGTTAGGCCTACAGACAGATCTTATAGATGATACCATCGTAGCCATACAGCAGATCCGCCAGAGAATAGAAATAGCTCAAAGCCACTAGAAGAGCTATGCTGATACACGGCGCAGACCATTAGAGTTTGAAGTTGGGGATTCAGTGTTCCTCAGAGTGGCTCCCATGAAGGGAGTAATGCGTTTTGGGAAGAAGGGCAAGCTAAGTCCCAGATATGTAGGATCATACCCCATCACTAGAAGAGTTGGCAAAGTAGCTTATGAGTTGGAGCTACCTCAGGAGATGTCAGCTATCCACAATGTATTTCATGTTTCCATGCTGAAGAAGCATTTCCCAGATGCCACCCAGGTGATAGAGCCACAGACGGTACAAGATCTCAGTTATGATAGTCAGCCTATTCAGATAATAGACCGAGCAGTTAAGAAATTGCGAAACAAGGAGGTACCATTAGTGAAAGTCATATGGCAAAATCGTAGAGTAGAATAGGCAACATGGGAACCAGAGGACAGCATGAGACAGAAATACCCAGAGTTGTTTTAAGTTCGAGGACGAACTTTTTATAAGGTATGGGGGATTGTAACACCCGAAAATTTCCAAACCTAATTTTAGAAATATCCTAGAATTAATTCTGAATTTATGGATATTTTTATAGAATTTTTCCATGGACAAATAAGACAAAAATGAATAAAAATAGAATGCGCAGTAAAAATATTATAATGAGGTTTGAACCCAAGACCTGTAACTTGAGAAAAGAATAGATTTACCAAGTGGGCTAATCTATTTTCATTAGCATAGACTAGAGGGAAATATAGATAAGGTAAAGTTAGTTAAATTTTTCAAGTATAAAAGGGAAACTTAGGGTTTTTATATTCATTCTTTTCCCTCACATCTTCTCACCGCCGACTCCCTCTCTCCCTCTCGTGATTTTCTTCCTCTTCTCCTCTTCTCTTGCCGCCCAAGACAAAGGGGAAGCCAAGGGAAGGTCTCAAGAGGCCCTATTCTCTACGGGGACCCTCGTAGACGCGAGGAGAACGCCAAGAAGCAAGAAGAACGTTGTAGTTCGACGTTCCCTCAGGAATTTCAGATTTTTATTCGTAAGAAAACCTAGCACAGGATGTAAGTACCCCTCACCTGCAGTATAAGTAGTTTCGGTCGATTTTTTGTATGCTTTATCTCCTTATATGTATGTTCTAAGATTAGAAATCGTAAATTATGAACAAGCACGCACGTTAGGTGTTTGTTAAAATGTTCAGTTCAGTTAATGCTATAGAAAGCATTAAAGAATAGAAATTCTTGCTCCAGTTTATGATTGGGACCAAGGTCCAACGGGATGGGCTCCTAGTTGCCCCTAGGTTTAGATAACCTAGTAAAAGCAAGAATCATAAAAGGAAAGAAAAGTATAAAGGACTATTTTATTTTCAGTGGCATTGTACCGGACTCCGGTCCAGGGATAGGCTCCAAGTTGCCTCTAGGTTTAGATAACCTAGTATGGGATGGGCTCCTAATTGCCCCTAGGTTTAGATAACCTAGTAGAACCCTAATGGATTCGGGATTTACTACCTCGGGTTTATTAGGGATGCGCGCACAGTTGGTACATTGTCGGGCCCACAACAGTTGATTATTACTTTCACCTACTATATGTATTTAGTTTTCAGAAATTCATATTAGCATGTGGTGAATTTAATAATTAGTTTTATGTTAGTTAGTTCAGTTCCAGTTCAGATATGTATGCTATGCTATAGCTCACTTTTCAGTTTTAGTTCAGTATGTGCCATGTCTCAGTTATATGCCATGACATTCTATGATATGTATTTTAGCATGAGCCTAGCATGATTACTTATGGATATGAGCATGTATGTGCATAGCATGTTTTACAAAAGCATAATTCGAGTTTTCATAGTTTTGTGAGGCTAGATGGTACTTACTAAGCTTTATGATTATTAGTTTGCATTTCCTTATACTGCAGATACAGGTAAAGGAAAGCACTAGTAGCGGAGGCGGCGGGCTTGATGCAAAGTGTGCGTGATGGTGGAGTTGGAATAAAAGTCTTCGGAACTTGCAAAGCATAGAAATAATCCTTTTTATGCTTCTTTAGTTATTCCGCAATATATTATGTGAACCATGTATGAACTTAATTAGACTTGTATTCGTGGTGCCTAGTATACTTGAAGTAGTTTACTTACCTGACTTAACATTGGTTTTGTGAATGCTTGAATGTCATGAGTCATTTACTTGTGATAGGGTAATTTAGATCCATGTTTATGCTTTAGGAGTAAGAACTTGATACTTTTGATCTACATGCTAAATACTTAAGATATGCTTGTTCTAAGATTAATGCACCATATGGAATGACATGTAGTAGCTAAGGATGCCTTTAGATAGGAATACTGAATAGTTTCAATAAGGAATTGATACGAACTTGGCATATTCATGTTATGCTTCTACATGTTGTTTTTATGATTTCTAAGTTGCTATACATGCTAGAAACCCTCCAAAAATATGTAATAAATGCCCTAGAATAGTTGTGGAACTTTATTTATGTCATTCTGCTTGTTAGATATAATTTTGGTACATTGTAGTTCAAGTTTGATAAATTCTGAAAATCTGAAAGCTGGATTTTCAGAACTACCAGTCAACTGGGAAAACACCAGTCGACTGGTATCGGGCACAGAAACATTCTGTGGCCCGATCAGTCGACTGGCATATAGCAGTCGACTGGTACTGTGTAAAACAGAAGTGATATAGGGCAGCTGGTTGGTGCTTTAGCCATGCAATGTAGAAGTTGGGGGATCAAATCCTGCCAAGATAATAAAATAAAAGTTTTGCTTTATTTTGGGCTAGTTAGTACTTTCCACATGATTATGAATTGTTAGTTCAGTAAATAGCGAAATAAGAATTTTTAAAATTCTCCCACTTGGGTTTAGCATCTAGAAAACAATGATCATAAATCAGTTAGTCAGTCAGTTAGTAGTAGCGATCCGCCCTAAAGCCATAGTACCAGAAGGCGGGTCGTTACAACACCGCTGGAACTGATTATCACCATTCCTGCATATTGCCACATAAGTTTCAGGATCTCTAGCTCTTAACTCACGCAGATATTGTGAAAGATCTCTATATGCCTCATCATAATCTCCGACAACCTATTTCAATGCTTTCTCCCTAGCTATGTATGCTTTTCTGTATGATATGGTCACTCCAAATCTAGCTTTAATATCTGATATAATCATACTTGGTTTATATTGTTCATTATGAAGAAATTGCTCTTCAACAAAAGAAGCAACAAATGATGAAGAGCATACATGATGATCAACACTTTCCCTAATAGTTCCACATTAGTGTTCCTTTACATATTTTGTAACAGTAAACTCTACTTCCCCCCTTGCTACTACTCTCCATGTACATGGTTGGTTGAAGCACACTGCTTTAACTCTATTTTTTCTAGTGTCAACTGGGATATATCTTATATGCTTAACCATGACATGTTTGACTAGTGCATTCTTGAATTCTTCTCTAGATGGAAATATCTGCCTCACAAAAAATTCATGCTCATCTCTTGCCTCTACCTCTCCAATTGGCCCAGCAAGCAATCGAGAATTCAAAATATAAGGATCTTCAGCTAATTGAAACTTCTCCTCTAAGTCACTGTACTGATCTGGGGGGAATTCATATTGCTCAATCTACATATCAACAGCTTAGAATTCTAGTATACTTGTACTGGGTTGTAATTTATCTGCATTTTGGATTTCAATTTCTTCCTCTCCACTCCAGGTTGGCTTAAAGAATTCAACAACTCTTGTAGAAGAATTCAGACCCTCATCTTCTAGATTAGTTGTTTCTTCATTTAGATCAAATGGCAAATTCGTTGTAATTCTATTATCACCATACTGGGAAGATAATGGAATATTATTACTGGCTATTTCTGCTCCATTCCCCATGACAACATTATCATCAAGAGTATTCCCTATCTCAGAGAGAATTTCGTCAACAACATTATCATCCCTGAAAAATAAATTAAAATTACATTTAGTAAACTTTGAAAATCATAATCAAGGCCCTAGGAATAAAAGGAATTCAGGCCCTACGAAGGCCTGAAATCATAAGATTTCAAGCCCTCCTAGGGCCTGAAGTATTTTGATTCAGGCCCTGGGAGGGCCTGAATTCCTTTTATTTCAGGCCCTCCTAGGGTCTGAATTCAAACGATTTCAGGCCCTCCTAGGGCTTGAAATCTTTTGATTTCATGCACTCTCAGGACCTGAAATCTTGAAATCGTTTTATTCAAGACCTCCTAGGGCCTGAAGTTCTTTTATTTCAGGTTCTCCTATCATTTGATTTCAGTCCCTCCTAGGGCCTGATATGGTAAGATATCACACTCTAGGTCGAATTCAAGTATTAATTTATCCTAAGTTTAAAAAATTTCAGAGAACCCTAATTATGTAATGCATAACACCCTTAGAGTCCTTCTCCAAACATAAAAATAGTAAAAAGAGTTTATCATGTATAAAACTAGGTCTGATACCATATTAAAGATGACAATCATACGTACATTACTATTTCTATTTGTTACCAAACTGTTGCTTACTTTTTCTCCTTCAACACCTATCTTCCTCAGGTGCCTTGGTGATGAATCGAATTGAGCAAGGTAGAAATATATATGTACCTTCGTGATGAATCGACTTGTGCAAGGTATAAATATATATATAGGCTAAAAAAATTCCAATCCATGGCCATCCGAACCACAAAATAATATTTTACTGATAAAGTGGTTCGGAAGTCTCGAAAATGTGAATTGAGAAGGCCATCACTTGGCGGGAGGGGTATAATAGGAAGTTCACTATATGGGATGCGCCCTTTGGTAAAATAGAAAGCATGGTGCTCCTTTTGGTAATTACCAATTCTTGGGTACACCCTTTGGTAAAAAGTCGTAGTAACTAAAATGGGCATGGTTTTATATTGTTGTATTCTTACACATATACTCTTGTATAAATCTAATAGTCTTCTTTCAGCTGCAAATAAATTTTCCAACCTTTTTAACTGCTATAAGAACATTAATCAGTCCCTACGGGATGGACTGATAGTTAATACGTGGGTATTACCACCTTAAGGTATGAGGGTCAAAACTTGGCAAAGTCAGTGTGTCCTCCCTCCCCATGCACTAACCACAATATCAAGGCTAGTAGCCTTTTTAATTTACCTTCTCCGTGTTGGCCCTGGGATGGATTGACGGGGGTGCTGGGGGTGAGCGAATCACCTTTTGCCACCGTAAGAACATTAACCATGGTATATACCACCAAGGTTGAAACATTATCTTTGGTATCAGTGATTTCAGCTCCCACCGTAATGTAGGTGATCATTGTTGCTAGGTAGTAGGGGAGTATATTGTTCTTGAGCCAAATATCAGCATTGGATTGGTACTATGAGAAAGGGAGCAAGTTTGAGTTTGGAACACCAACCATGAGCTCCACGCTTGTGTTAGCAAATGCCATGATCACCTGTATATTGGAGTCATAGATTCGAACATATTTGATAGAGTAAAGTTGGATCAGTTGTGCATACTTATCTGGTGTTGGAAGGTCGTCAGCATTGTGGCCAAGCACACATTAACCTTGCTTCTATTATAATGTCTGGTGTTGGAAGGTCATCAACATTTAATCAAAGTTGTGTAATAGCTAGTTTTGGATATTCACTTTGTTTTGGTATAATGAAATATGGCTTTTATTAATTTCGTGTCGATTAAACTTGCATTAAAATTATTATAAAATGCTTGTTGATTGTTTTGGTATCATGAAATTATTTTTTTATATAGATAAAACTATCAACAGTGCTCGTTTACATGCTGTGAATTAGAATATTAGCAGCATACATTTGCATGCTGTAGAAAATATTATCCGCGGCGTGCATTGCGCGTTGCGGATAATATTTTCTGCGGCATGCATTGCGCACCGCGGATAATAATTTCTGCGGCATGCATTTTGCACTGCGGATATTATTTTCCGTAGTGCGCAATGTATGTGGCGGTTAATGTAGAATTTTCAATAGCTTTTAATTATGCAGCATACAATGCGCGTTGCGAAAAGTCATTTTTGTTGTAGTGATTTATAGTTTGAAATAGGCATCTTGTCAATGGTATTAAAAATTTGATCAAGTGATTATCTGATTTGGATTTAAAGAGAACCTTGCATATATGTCAAGTTCAGTGGAATCAAATTTGTTATATTTGTCATATATATGGATGACATTTTACTTGAATGCAATAATAAGAGTTGCATAAAATCAAGTCATTTCTAACCAGTATTTTTGAAATAAATGATCTTGATGAAATATCCATTAGTTTAGGCATATAGATTTGTCATGATTGTTCAAGAGACATTTTTGGACTATCACAGAAGGCATATATGAAAAAGGTGCTTATAAAGTATGACATGCAAAATAGTGCACCTGGTTACATACTTGTATTTAGAGGTGATAGATTCAATTTGCAGCAGTGTATCTTATACATCAGTTGTGGGAAGTCTTATGTATGCATAGGTTTGTACAAGACCAGATATTGCATTTATAGTGGATGCTTGGATAACTTGAGATCCACTTCAGGTTATATTTTCATACTTGCTAGAGGGGTTATGTCTTAGAAGAACGTCAAGCAGACTCTAGTAACCACGTCTACTATGAAATTAGAGTTGATAGCATGTTACGGAGCATCCAATCATGGGATTTGACTGCAAAACATTATCGTAGCGTTGCAGATCGTTGATGACATTGACAGA
Organism: Boesenbergia rotunda; assembly: GCA_024364735.1. NCBI lineage: Eukaryota > Viridiplantae > Streptophyta > Magnoliopsida > Zingiberales > Zingiberaceae > Boesenbergia > Boesenbergia rotunda. The sequence goes on along the minus strand of JAGFNQ010003406.1, from coordinate 105,767 downwards.
CCATTAAGAATCAACTATGATAATAAAGTCATAGTACTATATGCTAAGAACACTTTAGTTCGTCGAAATCAAAGCACATTGACATCGAGTTTTGGTGGTTAAAGAAAAAGTTTAGAGTCGTCAGGTGATGATAGAACACATCAGTACAGATTCTATGTTGACAACTCCACTCATCAAGGGCTTGGTGGTTAAGATATTTCATGTGCATGTTATGGATATGAGAGTCATTCTTATGGAAGAAATACTCATCTAGTGGGAGTTTATATTTATTTTTATTTCTATATATTTGTTAATAATGACAAACATTTTGTTTTTATTATTGTACGAAGTTAAAGTTCAAAAAATTCATGAAATTTTATTTGTTTGTTTGACAATATGAAATTAATATCATGATTTACTATTACAGTTTAGCGTATGGTGTTTATAAATATGATATAAATTTCATTTGGAATTATAAAAATTTAGATCATGATTTGCTATTGCAATTTAGCATAAAGTCTTAGCAAATATGATTAGACTCTTTTAGATCACTTTAGGACCAGTTGGAAATTAATATGCACTGATTATATTACATGTAATTTCTATACTAGACATTTACTTCATAATCTATATCATTAATGACATTGGTATTGTGATTAATATTAAGACTTATTACAGTCATATATAGTAACTTTAACCTCTTTAGTTATATACTAATGACATTAATAGACCTCATTATTGTTGACGTCGACTAAAGTTTTATTTGTGTGTTGTATACAAATCACATGTAGCTCAAGTGGGAGATTATTGGATTTAATCTTCTATTAGGTGGGCCCACATGTGATTTGTTATGCGGATTATGTCGTTAAGATACCAAACCCATTAAGTGATCTAAGTCCATGATTTATTGGATTTCAACTTATATGATGTAGGTTACATGTGTAAAATCCTTTAGTCTGATTTGTTATTATCTATGGACTAATAATGGATCATATTCTCTATATAAAGGAGTGATCCCCATTGAATTAGGGATTCTTGCCCTTCGTTCCCCATTAACGAGGGTTTTTAATGCCTTCACCCTATGTCCTTCGAAAGATCCTTCCTGCTCCTTGTTCCACATAATCTCAAGATTGAGAAGATGATGCATTGAGACGATGACTCTTCCGCTACATTTAGGTCTGTCATCTTACCCTTTGCTTTTATTTTCTCTGCCATAGTTTACGATGAAATTAGACTCATGCTTATAATTGTCTTTTCTTATATTTTGAGTTCTTTATGATTTTTTTAGATTCATACGAACTAGGAAATTACAATATCTATCAAGTCAAACTCCAAGCCACTGGAATATTGTGACTTGGAATCAACAGTTGATCTCTTTAGTAGAGCCCAAAACAATGAGGCAATGATTTGCTAGACATGCATTTTATTTTTCAGTAAAAAAACTATCATAGATGTGGATCCAAGAAGAGCTAGAGGTAAATTATTATCTATATGCTAAGCAATTGCATGAGACAACATAATGACATATAGAAAGAGAGCCACTCCCTTCAGTTTTACCTTCAACCATACGACGGTGGAAATCATGTGAGGCTGCAGAAGCAAATTAGAATTGTAATAAAATTAAGAAGCAGTAATAGAGATCAATGTTTTTATTGTTGTAACATTAATAACTTCGGCAATTTACCAAAGGGCGTACGTAACAATTCAAAATTACCAAAGGGCGTCCCATGGTTTCTATTTTACCAAAGGGCGCAACCCTTTAAGTGAACTTCCTATTATACCCTTGGCACCACAAAATACCTTTTCTATTCCCATTTTCGAGACATCCGAATCACTTTTGCAGTAAAATAATAATATGTGGTTCGGATGGCCAGGTAGTGGAAATTTTCTCAGCCTATATATATATTACTACCTTGCACAAGTCGAATCATCACGAGGGTACGTATATATTTCGACCTTGCACAACTCAATTCATCAAGGCAGCTGAGGAAGATAGGTGTTGAAGGAGAAAAAGCAAGCAACAGATTGGTAACAAATACAAATAGTAATGTACGTATGATTATCATCTTTGATATTGTATCAGACCTAGTTTTATACTTATCAACTCTTGCTACAATTTTTATGTTTGGAGGAGTCTAAGGGTGATATGCATTACATAATAAGGGCTCTCTGAAATTTGTTAAAATTAAGATAAATAAATGCTTGAATTCGACCTAGGGGTGATATATTACCATATCAAGCCCTAGAAGGGCCAGAAATTAAAGGAGTTCAATCCCTAGGAGTGCATGATATCATTAGATTTCAGGCCCTAGGAGGGACTGAAATATGTTGTTTTCAGGCATTGGCAGGGCCTGAAAAAAAAAGGAATTCAGGTCCTCCCAGGGCCTGAAATGAAAAGATTTCAAGCCCTTACAGGGGCTGAAATCGTTGGATTTGAGGGCCTGGGAGGGCCTGAATCAATATAATTCAGGCCCTCCAAGGACCTGAAATATACTGATTTCAGGCCCAGTCAGGGCCTGAAATAAAAAGATTTCAAGCCCTGTGAGGCACACGGGGGTGGGCCTGAAATAAAATGATTTCAGGCCCACGGTGGGCCTGAAATAAATCATTTCAGGCCCACGGTGGGCCTGAAATAAATCATTTTAGGCCCACCTCGAGCCTGAAATAAAAACTTTTCAGGCCCAATGGAGCGCCTGAAATAAAAACTTTTCAGGCCCAGGGTGGGCCTGAAATCAGTTCAATTTAGGCCTAGTGTGGGCCTGAATACCTCCATTTCAGACCCAGGGTGGGCCTGAAATCAAGTGATTTCAGGCCCACCATGTGCCTCAACTGGGAAAATTTCAGGGTTTTTCAGCAAGGTTAGAGGTTTGGGCCTTCCTAGGTCCTTGATTATGATTTTCAAAGTTTGCTAAATGTAATTGTAATTTATTTTTCAGGGATGATAATGTTGTTGACGAAATTATCTCCGAAATATGGAATACTCTTGATGATAATGCTGTCACGGGGAATGGATCAGAAATTACAAGGAATTTGACAATTGATCTAAATGAAGAAGCAACTAATATAGAAGGTGAGGGTTTGAATTCTTCTTCAAGAGTTGTTGAATTCTTTGAGACAACCTGGAGTGGGGAGGAAGGAATTGAAATCCGGAATGCAAATGAATTAGAACCCATTACAAGTGTACTAGAATTCCAAGCCGATGATATGCAGATTGAGGAATATGATTTCCCCCCAGATGAGTACAGTGACTTAGAGGAGGAGTTTCCATTAGCTGAAGATCCTTATATTTTAAATTCTCGATTGCTTGCTGGGCCAATTGGAGAGGTAGAGGCAAGAGATGGGCATGAATTTTTTGTGGAGCAGATATTCCCATCTAGAGAAGAATTCAAGAATGCACTTGTCAAATATGTCATGGTTAAGCATATGAGATATAACCCAGTTGACACCCGAAAAAATAGAGTTAAAGCAGTGTGCTTCAACCAACCATGTACATAGAGAGTAGTAGCAAGGGGGGAAGTAGAGTTCACTGTTACAAAATATATAAAGGAACACCAATGTGGAACTGTTAGGGAAAGTGCTGATCATCATGCATGCTCTTCATCATTTGTTGCTTCTTTTGTTGAAGAGCAGTTTCTTCATAATGAACAATACAAACCAAGTATGATTATATAAGATATTAAAGCTAGATTTGGAGTGACCATATCATACAGAAAAGCATACATAGCTAGGGAGAAAGCATTGAAAAAGGTTGTTGGAGATTATGATGAGGCTTACAGAGATCTTCCACAATATCTGCGTGAGTTAAGAGCTAGAGATCCTGAAACGTATGTGGCACTATGCCGGAATGGTGACAATCAGTTCCAGCGGTGTTTTTGGGATTTTGGTGCTTGCCGAAGGGTGTTCAGGTCTTATTTGCGTAGACTTATCGGAATTGATGCCACACACCTAAGAGGAAAGTATCCGGGAGTAATGTTGATTGCAACGACGATTGATGGTAATGACAATGTTCTTCCAGTTGCCTTCGCAATAGCTGAAGTTGAATGTGGGTCTGCATGGGAGTGGTTTTTGGAGCATACAAAGTGTAGCGACCCGCCTTCTTACTGCCTTAGACGGATCGTTACTTTCCTCTACTTCTCAACTCTAATGCACGACTAAAAGTAAAATGCGGAAATCTTTTTTTTTTCTTTTAAATTCTTCTAACAATTATATTCTAACTTAAGTAGTCATGCATGATACCATATCACACTTTCCTTCTCAAAACTCGTAGTTGATACTTATTGAAACAAGCCTCACCCAACTCAAACTGCCCGTACCAGTCGACTGGTGACGTGGCAGTCGACTGGTACGCCTGTAATCAGAATTACAGGTTTCGGCTCTTGCTTCTTAAGCCCACCATTCATTCAGTTTCGAGCCATATCAAACTATGACACCACTTCTATACTCTATGTCAGTTTCCTAAACAATTTAGCCAATCATACGAACCCATAACTTGAATTTAGGACTTTTATGGAAGAAAATAAACTAAACAAGTTTATATGAACTTAAACAATAGGGTTTGTATCAATCTTGACTCCTATGCATTCATAACACCAAATACATGTTCTACGACCTTGCTAAAGCATTATGAAATGTGATTGCAACTTTTCTAAACATTTTTAAGCAATAAAAACTTGATTCAAAGGGAAATTGATACTATCTTGGCACAAACACCTTTTTCTCTAACAAAGTATCAATATCTCTAACTACTTACACTTCTACTCATCCAATGCAATCATAAGGATATGTATGCTAAATGAAATGACATGGAATCTTTACTCTAAGAAATTGAGCATGTAAAACTATCCAAAACTCAAATACTCTATAATCTCCATAAGCAAGAACTTGAAATTTGAATAAACTTAAACATTGCAATTCAAATAACTAAATTGTCTCGTCTCAAAGATCTCTCCATAATCAGCCACCACACACACTCTACTCAGCACCGCCTCGTCGTCTTCCTTCAGAATTGCTTGCCTTTACCTTTATCTGCAATAAGAGGAAATGCATCTATAAGCATAAAGCTTAGTAAGTACTATCTAGCTCACAAAAACTCGGAATGTGCAAACATGCTTCTAGAACAATATGAAAATCATATGAGATACTAATATGTTTGAAAGAAAACTAAGAACATGTATAACTCAAAACATGCATACTCAAGCAATAATAAATCTCAATTTACTTTTCTTGGCTCAACTTGAAACTTTAGCTATTCTTTAACTTTTGAAAACTTTCTGAAACTTTAGGAAACTTTGCTAAAGCATATACTTAAAAATAATAATCACTTGGATCCACTGAAGACGTAAGTACCATCTCATGCGCGTTCCCTAAAAGGTTGGGGTAGCGAGCCACCAATCCTAATAGAGCAGACCTTGGTCTACCAGGGCCAAGACCTTGGAATTGGACACCTGGATTTCTTTAACGACGCCCTTGGACGCCGGGTACTGGTCTTAGAAAATAAAATAGCTTTTCTTTCTTTTCTTTCTTATCTGTAAATGCCTTGGCATTTTCTGGAGCACCTTGCGTGCTAAAATCCCTAAGTCTTGACTTTTCGGGATTTCTTAAGGCCTTGGCCTTTTCTTTTCTTATCTTTATCTTCTCTTTTCTTTTCTCATAGCTTTTCTTGGTCCCTAATCTCATATAGGGCACTCAATGAAATATATAAGCATATAATGAACTAAGATCACATGCAAAAATCTTAACAAGAAGTAAATATCACTTTTAAAAACTTTTAAAGGAAATTCTCGCGGAAAAACCGCCTCTTACTGCAGGTGAGCAGTACTTACATTGATATCTTGGACTTACAACCAAGATTAATGTCTAGAGCTCGGAAGAAACTTGAGATCTCGAAGAATTCTTCACGTCTACGCGTTCCTCTCGTCGCGGGGATCCCAAATATAGGATTATCTCTTGGAGAAGAGTCTTGGCCGGCCCTCTTGGCCTTGATGTTGGTCGGCGTCGCCCAAGAGAGGAGAGGGAGAGGGGTCGGCGGATGGTGAGGGTTTGGAGAGGAGAGAAATAAAATTTCTCTCTTTAACTATCTATTTATACTTAAGGGCGGATTAACTTAACTATACCTTAAATAGAGTTCTCTCCGTCCCTTGTTGTGCTTGATACCCCTAGCCCAGCCGGTTGCGCGTTTGTGTGGTCTCGCGGTGGTCGCGGGTTCGATCCACCTGCTGCACTTAATTGGTTTTTTTCCTTTTTTTGGCATTCTTTCCTTTTTTTTTTAAATATACCAAACGGACTCGGAAAATTCCATAAAAATATTCTAAAAATTCCTAAAAATACCTAGAATATTTCTAAACAATTTTAAAATAATTCTAAGGACTTTAAGAACTAAAAATGGGAATTTTGGGGCGTTACAATCCCCCATACCTTATGAAAAGTTCGTCCTCGAACTTAGAATAATTCTGGATATCTCTCTCTCATGCTGTCCTCACGTTCCCAAGTAGCCTCTTCATGCTTTTGATTCTGCCAGATGACCTTCACTAGTGGCACTTCTTTATTTCTTAATCTTTTAACTGCTTTGTCCACTATCTGTGTCGGTCTGCTCTCATAACTAAGATCTTCTTGGATCTGTACTGACTGAGGCTGAATCACTTGGCTAGGGTCGTGAATACACTTCTTCAGCATAGAGACATGAAAGGTACTGTGGATAGCTGACATATCCTCTGGTAGGTCCAGCTCATATGCTACCTTACCAACCCTCTTTATGATCTTGTAGGGTCCTATGTAGCGAGGACTTAGCTTGCCCTTCTTGCCAAATCTCACCACTCCCTTCATGGGAGCGACCTTGAGAAATACTGAATCTCCAACTTGGAATTCAAGTGGCCTGCGGCGTGTGTCAGCATAACTTTTCTGTCTACTCTGGGCAGTCTCAATCCTCTGGCGGATCGTCTGGATAGCCTGAGCGGTCTCATCTATAAGCTCAGTCTGGCTGCCTAGTCCTGACTCCATCTCTTTCTTCTCACCAGCTTCTTGCCAACATATGGGTGATCTACATTTCCTGCCATATAATGCCTCATAAGGTGCCATCCTGATGGTGGCCTGATAGCTATTGTTGTAGGCAAACTCAGCTAAGCACAGAAATTTGCACCAACTACCTTTAAAGTCCAATGCACAAGCCCTGAGCATGTCTTCTAAAATCTGATTTACTCTCTCTGTTTGTCCATCTGTCTGGGGATGGAAAGCTGTGCTGAACTGAAGTCTGGTGCCTAGGGCGTCCTGAACACACTTCCAAAAATGGGAGGTGAATCGCCCATCTCTGTCAGACACGATCGACTTCGGAACTCCGTGAAGCCTGATTACTTCTCTCACGTACAGCTGTGCTAACTGCTCTACCGAATGCGATAACTTGATGGCTAGGAAGTGGGCAGACTTGGTCAACCTGTCCACTATCACCCAAATTGCATCATGTCCATGGGTGGTTCTTGGAAGACCTGTGATAAAGTCCATGGATATTTCTTCCCACTTCCACTCTGGGATGGGAAGAGGCTGCAGAACTCCTCCTGGTCTCTGGTGCTCGGCTTTGACCCTCTGGCAGGTCAAGCAGGTACTGATATATCTGGCCACGTCTCGCTTGAGTCCAGACCACCAGAACCTTTGTCTTAAATCTTGGTACATCTTGGTAGAACCAGGATGCATAGAATACGGGGTACTGTGGGCTTCTTCTAAAATATTCTTTCTTAGTTCCTCATCATTGGGGACACAAAGGCGGTCTCCAAAATAGAGGATGCCACTATCTGATACTCGAAACTCTGAATTTTCTGCCTCTTGGATCCCCTGCTTGATCTTCTGGATTTTCGAGTCTTGACTTTGCTTTCTTTGTATATCCACGAGCAAGGTTGACTCTAGAGTCAATGCAGAAAGTTGCCCAATTATTACCTCGACTCCAAAATCCTTTATTTCCTTCTGAAGTGGTAGAGATAGTGATGAAAGGGACATTAGTGCTGCACAGGATTTTCTGCTCAGTGCATCTGCCACTTTATTAGCTTTACCTGGGTGGTAGAGGATTTCACAGTCATAATCTTTGACCAACTCTAGCCACCTGCGCTGCCTCATATTCAGGTCCTTTTGAGTGAAGAAGTACTTCAAACTCTGATGGTCTGTGAAGATCCTGCACTGCACTCCATACAGGTAGTGTCTCCAAAGCTTCAGTGCAAAAACCACAGCTGCTAGCTCAAGGTCGTGGGTAGGGTAATTCTTCTCATAGTCCTTGAGCTGTCTGGAGGCATATGCTATTACTTTACCATCTTGCATGAGGACAGCTCCAAGGCCCATCTTGGATGCATCACTGTAGATATCAAAGGCCTTGTCACTCTCTGGAACAGTCAGGATGGGAGCACTAGTCAATCTTTTCTTCAGCTCTAGAAAACTGTGCTCGCATTTATCTGACCATTCAAACTTCTTGTTCTTTCTGGTCAAGGCTGTGAGTGGAGAGGCTATCCTGGAAAAATCCTCCACAAATTTTCTGTAATATCCTGCCAGGCCTAAGAAGCTTCTGATCTCACTGGCATTCTTGGGTCTACACCAGTTGCTGACTGCTTCTATCTTGGCTGGATCAACTTGAATGCCTTCTTTGGATACATTGTGACCTAGGAAGGTCACCTGATCTAGCCAAAACTCACACTTTGAGAATTTTGCATAGAGCTTCTCCTGCTGAAGGATCTGCAGCACTATCCTCAAGTGTGTAGCATGGTCCTCTGGAGTCTGTGAGTATATGAGAATATCATCAATAAATACAATGACGAATTTATCGAGATACTCCCTGAAGATGTGGTTCATCAGCTCCATGAAGACTGCTGGAGCATTGGTTACTCCAAAAGGCATTACTACAAATTCGTAGTGGCCGTATCTTGTCCTGAAGGCCGTCCTGGGAATGTCACCTTCTTTAACCGTCATTGTTCTGTGCCAACTGATACTATATTAACACGTAATTGATAATCATTAGGACTATGTTTGGAGACCAAAAATACCATCTCCTAGCTATCTAAACTATAACTACTGGTAATGAGTTTTGAGAAATCAAAATATCATAGTTCCATGAAACAAACATCCTGCTGTGCCAAATTCTGAAAATATGAGGTAATGATGTGGATGGAATTAAATTGTGGTATGCAATGTCTATGTAGGTACTCTCCTTTTTGTTTAATATTAAAAATAATTTCACAACATGTATATTTATATAAAATATTTAATCATTCTAATATTGAATTATTTGAAATCTGAAATGAGATTATTGTGTCAGGCCCTGCGTGGGCCTGAACATTATTGTGTCAGGCCCAGCTTGGGCCTGAAATGGAATTATTTCAGGCCCAGAGTGGGCCTAAAATGGTATTATTTCAGGCCCAGCGTGGGCTGTGATTTAAAATTAGGGTAGAGGAAAAGTAAGGTTCAATATTGCTTATAGTATCGACAAGAGGACAGATTATAAATTAGATATTACACAATAACAAGGATCGAAAGCAATGCTCCATTGGAGTATCAAAATGTTTTACATACATTATAAATACAAACATATATTGTTTGTCATTAAACTTACATTATACAACTGAATCATTTTGTTTCAGGACCTGACTGGGTTTCCTAAAATGCTTTTGTTTCAGGCCCAATGTGGTCCTCAATTCAAATGATTCTAGCAACAACAAGGTTCAATATTACTGATGGTTTCCATAACAATTACAGATTACAGATCATATATGAGACAAAAACAATGATCCGAAGCAAAGTTTCATTGATTTGAAAAGGAGTACATGGATTGTATAATTACAAATATACAATGTTTGTGCTCACAATTACATATGCATAGTATGAACAAAAACTCTAGTTACAGATTTAGCAAACAGCACTTGTCTCTCATTATTTTATAGCCCACCTGAAATCGATAATTTTTCATTTCCTTTTGGCTAAAATATGTAGATCTTTGAAAAACTAGACTTTCTGCATACCGCATCATGAAAAATGCACAATCCGACCTGAAAAACCAATATTGACATTGTTGTCATCTTATAAAACCAACTATGAAATGCATTGTTATTTTTAACAAAAATAAACATCCTCTTACAATCTGCTTTGGGTGGGTCCTTGTACAACAATTTTAGTCAACTCTGTCCCAGATATGGAAGACAATACTTTATTCCATGTCTTGTAATAAGACCAGTTCAAATTTTTGAAAAACGCCACCTACACAGATATGACATTAGTAACAATTATATTGGTATGAAACTTTTTGTTGAGGTATATCTATGAAGTAGAAAACTTACAGTTTTTTCAAATTTGGCAGTGTACCCTTCTGTGGCGCCGAGAGAATTATAATGATGGATACTACCTTCCACGAGGTCAATAACCATTAGATGTCAATGATCATCTGCATTATTTAGAGGACAGATGATATATCTAATCGGCTTATCCGTATCAGTAGCAATAGTTTGTTCAAAAGCCTGAGCGTGAATCGCCTCAAAAAGATCCTATGGTTATTAAAAAGGAAGTGTCAGTGGACTAAATCATAGAAAAAAATAATAATGATTTAGTAGCTAATTAACTTACATCAAACCCCACCCCACACAATATGGAGGGCTGGTATGGTGAGTTACACGCTTTTGCTTCATTTCCAAGAATAGTCCAGTATGCATTGATGCAATCCCCGGTGGTGTAGTCATTCCAATCAAATATTGTCAAAAAAGATAGCATATCTAATGTAAAGGTCCCATTAGACCATACTGGACTAAACTCATATCTACATGCAAATAAGATAAGCAACTTAATGAAATTCTTGAAGATTAAATTTTATTAATGAATGTCAATAATCATCATTGTTTTACAATATTTTTCCAAATGCAATAGCAACTAACTCACTTTAATTTACTAAGTTTTAATAATGTTTCAGCAATCTCTGCATCTTTAGGCTTCTTCTTAAAAATTGCCCAGGAATTCTTCAAGATTTTGCTTTTGACCTTTTGAAATTCTTTAGCTTTAGCTGCGTGATGTTCAGATATGTTTGTTTGGGTGGAGGTCTCAGATTTATTTGTTTGCGTTGTAGTATCTGAGATTGATGGGGCAGGAGCCGCGTCATCTTCATCATCATCTTTATCTTCATCCTCATCCTCATCCTGAACAACTTGTTTGCCCTTGCCTTTGGGCTGGTAGTCTTGTCTGACATGAGTTATTTTTATTTTTTTGGCAAGTGGCTCACCTTCATCTGACCCTTTGCTTTGCAATTATTCATACAGCGTCTTGATTCTTTGGTTAGACTGAAGTATGATCTTCTCTCTTGCAGCTAGCCTTTTTTCATTAAGCTCCTCTTGTACTTTAAGCTGCGAAACTTTGTCACCAATTATTTTATCCTTTTCAACAATGATGTCATCTTTTTATTTCAGTTGCGACTCCTTCTCTGCAATTATTGTTTCTTTCTGAGTAATAATTTGATCCTTGGCACTGATGGCTGTTGCCGTCTCACTTGTGGCTTCCTCCCAACTTTTAAGTGTTATATTTAATTCGTACTATAAGGTCTCAATTTGTTCTTGTTTTTGTATACATATATTACAGGCTTCCATTTGTAAGGCCTGTCGCCTTCCTTGTGGTGCCTGGCTTCCTTCTGGTGCTTGCTGTAATACCTCACAGTGTACCTCAAGTGTTTGAGTTGGAGGAGAGTAGTCAGGTACCAAATCATGCTCTATATCAAGCGGAATTAAATCAACAATAATTGAATCTGTGGCCACACGGTCTATCATCCTCTTGATACTCTCAACGTGGGCTTTAGGCCAAGTCCAGCGTAGTATTCTTGGCAATTTATGAGGATGTTCAGGAGCAGCAATACTAATATGTTCAGTAACCCATACCTGCAACATCATTATAATCAGTAAATAATATCCATCATCAAATTATATCAGCAGGTATAAGTAACTCTAACTTACAGCCAAAATATTTGGAAATCCCTTGAGCAAGGGAGCCTTGGCCGGTTGGGTTGAATCACCTACATGTCTTCTATGCCTCAATGTCACCTCCTTTTCAATGGCTCCCAACTGAGGAGCCATGAAATTGTACACGGCATTGCACCAATTATAGTTTCGTAGATTGTCAAAATCATCTACACAATCAATAAGTGACACGGCAGGAATGGCAAGTATGCTGCTAGTACCACAAAATAGCGTTGTACTAAAAAAATAGAGTATATACAACTGACAGTATAGCTTGTCATTGGATGTAGACTTTATTAGTAGTTTCTTCAAATGTCGGGCAGAACAACTGGAATCTTCAAAATACTCCTTGTACAGTGGCGTGGAGGCCTCATTCAAATCAAGTTGGACTATCTCTCCATAGTCAAGTAGCCCTAGAATAAGTGATATATCAACCTTTGTGAAATTGAGTTTTTTCCCATGGATTACAAAGCTTTGTTCTTCTTCATCCCAATTATCAAACATGTTCTGAACTTGGGGTCTTACACAAGAACTAGTAGGAAGGTCGAGGACCCAAGAAAAGGGTGTGTCTCGAAACAACTGTTCTTGTGCTGGTGTGGGTGGAACAGAATCAATAAAATTTTTGAAATGGGATAGGCTACTTTTCCAGTTCATTCGTTTGCTTCGACCTCTGTTGGCAAAACTTGAATACTGGGTAGGCAATTTGATTTTTCGTTTTGGCAGCTGTTTTTTCTCATGACTTCCCCCAGAGACTTGCTGTTTCTTAGATTTGGTGGGAGCAGCTTTCTTTGAAGCTGATCTTTTTTGACCCATACCGAACTTTGCAACCATCAAACAAAAAATTATTTGACACAAACAAAAATGACACTTAGAATTCGTTCATAAAAGGGCCTCCTCAAATTCAGTCTTTTACTGAAAACTATCGCTAACCCTAGGTGAAAGCAAGAACTGAAATGACAAACTAAAAATTAGGGTACGTACAAGTCGACTAGT
>JAGFNQ010003406.1:0-87254 GCA_024364735.1 Boesenbergia rotunda | reverse complement strand
GCCCTTTAAGTGAACTTCCTATTATACCCTTGGCGCCACAAAATACCTTTTCCATTCCCATTTTCGAGACATCCGAACCACTTTTGCAGTAAAATAATAATATGTGGTTCGGATGGCAAGGTAGTAGAATTTTTGGCCATTCTCTCTCTCACCGCAACAACGTAAATGGTATTGTTGAAGGAGGACATTGTGCGTGCCCTAGTTGTGCTTTAGTCGCTTGCTACTCCCTCGAATCCCTCCGCCCAACCAAAACCTAGGCTCCTATACAGGAAAGTGGTAGTGTGTGATCCTGAGGCGGCTTGAAGTGTTAACGTTGAAGTTGATACTGCTCGGCACTATCAAAGTAGGATTTAGGGTTTCTGCAGGGTTGATTTTCATCATAATGGCAGGAAAAAGGTCTGTGGGTGGTTCATCGTCTTCTTCATTGGCATTAATCACCAAGGTATGTGATATTGTTTATACTTATTTTTGCTGAATAAACACTGCTTGTGATATTGTTTATACTTATTTTTGCTGAATAAATTTGTAATGTATAAAAACTGTAGGGTTCAGATGAGTTTGGGAAAAAATTACATTGGTGCAGTGTTTTAGGCCATTTTAAACATTTTGTTGAAGCATTTGAAATTTTAAATGATCAACACATTGCGAAGATCAAAGAGTCGCCCTTCAGTATTTTCTTGGACATTCAAGAATTGCAGCATATCCGGGGAATTTTGGTTAATATATTTGAAAGTTGGGATTCAACCTCGCAAGTTTTTAAATTCTCAGGTAATAGTTTTAATTATGAATTATAAACAATATCTATAGTAAGATAAAACTTGGATATAGTTGGCCTTAAATGATTGATATTTGATCAATTTAAATGAGTGAATTTAAGGTGAAATTCACTTCAGGCCCTCGGTAGGCCTGAAATGATTTTATTTCAGGCCTACCGAGGGCCTGAAGTGAATTTACTTCAGGCCCTCGGTAGGCCTGAAATGAATTCATTTCAGGCCCAAAGAGAAATAAGTTGAAGCCTATATTGTTGATGATAACTAAATATTTTAATTGTTTCAGGTGTACCGGTTGCGTTCACCAGACGAGATGTTGCTTTGGTACTGGGTATAGTGGACCGTGGAGTTTCGGTCCCTATTAATTCAACTGAAGCATCGGGTGACCTCTATCGTACTTACTTCTCAAAAGAAAAACAACCTACCAGAACAAGAATTGAGGACTTACTTAAACATTATTCTAAAAGTGTTGAATCAGAGGATGATGTGTGCGCCCTTTGGTAAAATAGAAACCATGGGACGCCCTTTGGTAATTTTGAATTGTTACGTACGCCCTTTGGTAAATTGCCGTAATAACTTAGATGACATGTTAGATAACGCGGTCCAAGTCATTCAATTCACTAAATTGTGTAGCCAAGTTTACGACCTAAATACATATTCTAACTTTTAGGGGGCGCTTGATAAGCGGATTTAGAAGGCGGGAATCGGAATGAAATATATTTCATTTCCATTTATGATGCTTGGTATACGGGAATCAGAATCAAAATATGGATATGATATCCTTGATTTTATAATCCAACCCCCACTAGGTTATCACTAAACTCATAAACCCCTCAATCAAAACTCATTACCATTCCCATTGCCGAATATATACCAAGCGCCCCCTTATATTTATCAAAACATAAACATAAAGTTGTTTCCTATTATATCCCTCCTTTATCGGTAGCCAGCTGTTAAATTTTAAGTTTGCTAATAAGCTCATAACAAAACATCTCAAAGTCATGTCAAATTCAGAATTCATATTTGAAGGCATGATTATACTTAGGATGATGTAAAAAGTGCAATAAATTTGATTTGAAGTGTTTCTGATAATTTTATAATGTTTAAAATTTTAAAATATTGATATAATCCGAACTATAGGAGTTATAGAAATTCTTTCATGGTGTTGGTAAGTATGACAGATTTAGGTCATTTAATGAGCTTGTATCAAATTATCTAAAAATTATAAAATTTTAAAAACTCACATCTCTTACTATGGGCTATGGAATTTAAGTCTAACGACATGATTACATTTATGAAGCTCTCAAAAGTATAATGATTCCGATTTGAAATGATTCTAAGGTTCTCAAGACCATCAATGAAAAATCAATGGATTATAACGTCCAAAATTTCAAAATCTTAAAACTGTCTAAACCAAAAGAGTCCTTGGAACCTTTGAATGATGTTGGTAGTTAATATGATAAGCCTAGGTCCTTTAATGAGAGTATGGTAAATTGTCTTAAGCTTGTGAAGATTTCAAAAACTCATTACTCTCAATTTAGATTGTGGAATATAAGTCTGGGGCATGGTTACACTCATTACACCCTTAAAAGTGTACTATTCCTAATTTAAAATGATTCTGAGTTTTTTAAATCATTAACGAGTTTTGACTAAAACTCAATGATGACCCTATAGTGTATAAAATTTCAAAATCTTAACTTAGTATAAATTAAGGAAGTCTTAAAAATCCTTTAGTGGTGTTGATGGGTAAGTATAACAAGCCTAAGCCCTATCTTAAGGTTGTGAAAATTTTAAAAAACTTAGGGAGCATTTGGTTTGTTTTATTTTTTATTTTTATTTTCCAAAAAATCGTATTTTCTCATTTTCTAGAGAATGATTTTACTTCATTATCTAGTTTTCTAGAAAATGCTATATCTTTTTCTGGAAAATAAGTCTGGAAAATGCAAACCAAATACGTTTTCTGGAAAATCACATTTTCTATAGAAAATGAAAAATAGGAAACAAGCCTACCAAACGCAGCCTTATATCTCTCAATCTAGATTGTAAAGGCATAGATACACTTAGAAGACTCTCATGAGTATAATGATTCTAATTTGAAGTAATTTGACATTCTTATAATAATTAATGAGTTTTAATCAAAATTCATTGATAATCTTGGGCACCTCAAAAATACTTTAAATCAAATTCATTGTGCTTCTTACATCATGATCATGAACCCTCGGATATAGATTTCTTAATCTAAATAGAGACATATGAGTTTTTGAAATTTGACTTTAAAATATATTCTATCACAAACTCATTAGAAAATTTAGTACATAATAGATGCAAGTTTAGGACAACCAACTACGAATAAAGGAGGAATACACACATGGAAATAACTATGTATTTTAATAAATATAAAAGTTAAGTACGTATTTTAGATATTATGGAAACAACTAGATAATTCTATAAATTATCAAAGAATTTAATGATAAAGTATGAGTATGGCTAGAGGGATTTTTTTTTTTTGTGGATTGAATTTTAAACTCTTTTGGGGAGTTCGCGTATGGTAAGGATGCTTTTTTTATACGAATACTATTCTTAGCTTTTATCTCTTTTGACCATTTTTTCTTTTTAAACGCTTCTTCTGTTTTGTTTTTCCTATTTAAATCTTTTTGTTTTTAATACGTATCTCTCTCCCACGACTCTTGGCACTTCTTCTTCCACAATATAATACCGAACGCAAATCCATCGCTCCGACTTTTAATGATGTGCCTCCTCACAACGTTATATTATCGACTTGTGCATTGATAATAGAACAAACCTCTATGCGCCTATCAAGAAATTAACTTAATATCCTCAATGGCTTCTTCGAAGATGGTCATGGCGCTATTGCTAATCCCCACATTGATGTTGATTTCGTCGTTAAGACGTAGCGAAGCTGGACAGAATTGTTTCTGCGAGTGCATGAAGAAATGCATCCCTTTAGGAATGGTGAGTCCGGCAAAGTGCTCAAAAGAATGCGACGAAGCTTGTATCGAGATTGGATTCAAGGGAAAACCAGAAGCAGGAACGAAATATTGTGATGAAGACGATTAAAGACCACATACTCATGTTTAAGTATTAGCGTTCATATGTGAAGTTCATCCTCGTGCGTGTACTTAATTTTTCAATTTGTTCAATATAATTAATTAATTTGGCGTTGTATTGTACCTATTTCATTTCATTCTGCTAAACTAATTATTTGGTTATGCATGCTTCATAGGGTGCAACGAAAACACCAACATTGTCTTGTTCTATCATTTTAATTTCATTGTTCAGATAGATCAATTTAAATAGAATGATATATTGTGTGACAATTGGTTTTATTTTTTATTTTTAATTATCTCATAACTATCCTTAATTGAGCTCTAAATTTTATTTCTTTCACCATGGTACTTAATTAACTTCTTAAATAAATAAATCAATTTACTTCAATTTTATATTGTAAGTCATAATTTTTTTTGGCAACTATTTCTGGCATACAAGATGGCAAAAGACGATTCGCTTGCTCTAGCTACATCTCCGCCAACCCGCTCCAGAACAAATACAAAGGAGATAAGTCAAAGGGACTACTAGCTCAGATGTTGTGGCTAGTGCGTGGGAAGAGCAGACTGACTGACTTTGCCAGGTTTTGACCCTTGCCAGACTTCCAGATAGTAACATCACATGCTTTAGCCATCAATCCATCCCATTAGGACTCCATTTCTCACATACAAGCACATGAGTAAATTGAAGCACGGATGATCATAATTCGCCAAACGATTTTAAGTGTGCAAAGGAAATGTTCCATATAAAATAAGCCGATGAATTAACGTAGGATGCGATTATGCAGTTCGAAGAATGAAATGTTGTGCTACGATGCATTGTAACCTCCGGTGAGAAATGAATCTAAGAATACTAATTGTCTAGAGTACTTTCCAATTTATTTTAGTAGCTGGTGAAAAACTTTTATAGGTCTCGACCAGCCACCTCCAATATTAGCCGGTTGGAAGAGTCGAATATCTAAATTAAAAAAAAATGAAATGTGCCCTTGGGGCAATGGTACAATAGTTATTAGACCCTTCAACGGATAATCAAGGGATCTAAAGTTTGAGTCTTAACTGTGAGAAATAAGCCTAAGAATATTGGCCGTCTTGATGAGTTTCCATAAGTGCTTTCCAATTTATCTCGGTGGTCGGTGGAAAAACTTTCATGGGATTGGGTGACCTAAGAATGCTGACTATTTGGATGAGTTTATATGAGGACTTTCCGATTTATTTTGGTAGTTGATAGAAAAACTTGCGTAGGTTGATCAGTCACTTTTAAAATTAATCGGCTAGAATAATTGAGTATCTGAATTAAAAAAATGTTAAATTCAACTGTACTCTAATTAACTCAGTTTTATTGGTTTTTGCTGGTTCTTGACTAAACAAGTTTTTGTGGTGGAATGTTTCTGACATCGGGAACAGCCGTGAGCAGTGTCTAGTGTTCGGGTCGAGGTTTTTGTTACATTGAGATCAAGCGATGTACGAGGCAAAGTCGAGTTGTGGAATGTAGTCAAGCAATTAACAACGGCTCCGCAGGCAGTACGAGGCGTCGTCATCCTAATTCTTTTGGAACACTTTATTCTTACTTCCGTTTCATTTTCTTCCACAAGAATTCTTAGACGATAAGAAATAATAACTCTTTAGTTAGGTTCCTTATCTTTCAATTTTCGATTTATGTTTTCATGTTGTTATGCCATGTGTTCGTAGAAACAAGAACTTGTTCATGTATTTATATTTTTCTATTAAGATCTCATTCGGTGTTTAAAACTGTATGCGAATTAGGATTAACAAGTTCTTTCAGTTGATCAACTTTTATGTTATCATGGGATCTTGATCCTATAATGTATGCACAGGAGATTAACTTCAAATAACTTTTTCAAGCAAACATGTGATCCCATTAAACTCCAAGGAAGCGGCTGTTTTATTTTGAAATCACAGATTTCTTGGATGGGCATTTTTATAGCATAAACAAAATTTCTTTCCATGGAATTTAGCCTTTAAAAAATAGTATTCTTGCAAGTTGGCCTGTTTCATTAGAGCATAAATAGATTCACACAGTTTTCTAGAGCAAAATCATTCATGTTCTGCATAATGCAGATTAAGATTTCAATACGTGTGTTCTTTATTCTTACCGTGGAGATCTACTGTAAGTAGAGAAATACTGATTGGACTGAAAGAAGAATCATGGAGATGACAATTTCAGTTATGCGATTCTACACAGAATAAAGGTACAATTATTCATTTTGAATAATGATGGGGAGAGTGAAAATGAGAGAGTGAAAATCATAATGAATGACGTGGCACCTTACATGCACGATCTCCGACGGGTTCACCGTGCCCCCCAGAGTATAGTTTGATTCGGGACGACGGCCGAAGGCCGCCGATGGTGTCCAAGCGATAATCGGACGTGTGCATATAAAGTGCCACGTCATGCCACATCATTTACTATAGATTTCACTCTCCCATTTTCACTCTCCCTATCATTGCTTTATTCATTTTATACGAAATAGAATCAAAAGATATAGCCTCAGTCTCATACTAATTCGTTTGTATTAACCTGAAACATTTCAAGTACATGTGTTTTGGAGACACATTTATAATATTTTAGATAACTAAGGTTCTAAAATTCGCTAGGCGTTAATCGGGCGCTAGACTAGCGCCTAGGCCGCCTAGGCGGGGATTAGTCGGCGTTAGATGGATTAATCGGTATCAACATAAATTACATAATTAACATAATAAATCACATATTATAACTCCAAGTCCAACACAATAACATCAAATTTAAAATGAGTTTAAGCTTCAAAATTACATAACTAATAAAATATCATAGTCATAGAACACAAACTCAAATTTAAAATGAGTTCAAACTTCAACATTACACTAATAAAATATCATAGACACAAATTCAATATCATCGGACACAAACTGCTTCTTAAAATTTATTCTACTTCTTCTTCTCCATAATTTTCAACAACTTGGTCTTCATTGGACACAAACTCAATATCATCATTGTGTTCCTCCTCTTCTTCTTCAGTTCAAAATCATCCTCATGAAGTTCCCTTACTCTAGAACTTCATCGGGTTGTAGATTTTCATCTACTCCACTTGCTTCATCAATCATTTGCCATGTGAGCCCAGAACCTAATTCAAACTTCATCATCTTCCCCACCATCCACAATCCAACCTTGTGCATTTGAAGCATCTTTTGTAAGGACATCGATATTCCTTTCTTTTTCTCTTTTTTGTTTGTTCAACAATCTAGCATTAAATTAGACAAATACTAGATTGTTCAATTTGTTGACATCCAACCTGTTTCTTTTCTTTGTGTGGATCTAAAAAAAGAGAGTAAATATTAAAATTAGTAACATGAATATATACTTGACTTTAATTAAAGAATAAAGATTTAATGTTTAAAACTTACTCCTTCAAATGTACTCCAATTTTTTTCACACCCAGATACACTTGTAGTTAATGAAAGTATCCTCAATGCCACTCTTAACAAGTTAGGTGTGTGAGCGTCGTATGTACTCTACCATGCACATGGATTAAATGTATCATCATTTTTTTCACATGCTTTTACTGCTAGTGTTTTTCCAAATAACTTAGTATTGTCTCTATATTTTGTAAATTCCTTGTTAATAATTGTACTTGTAGATCCAACTCATTGGCATGCAACATTTCTATACATTCAAAAA
This sequence comes from Boesenbergia rotunda, assembly GCA_024364735.1. NCBI lineage: Eukaryota > Viridiplantae > Streptophyta > Magnoliopsida > Zingiberales > Zingiberaceae > Boesenbergia > Boesenbergia rotunda. The sequence goes on along the minus strand of JAGFNQ010003406.1, from coordinate 79,743 downwards.
TCCCCATCGCAACCTCCTCATAAAGAGCAATAGAAATATCTTTATAGTAAAAATAGGGATTTAACAAAAAAGCAATGGTATGCAATAATGTATCAAGCCTATCCTTCATTTTTGACTCAATAATTGCTATGATAGGTTGATAATTTGATTCCACGATGTTATGGCAACCTTGATATCTTCTTTAGCTTGAAGAAGCTCCCCATATAGAAACCCCATCGATGGTTTTCTATCTCCATCTACCAATCGAAGAACACTAACCAAAGGAGCAAATATTTTCAAATAAAGTATCACATCATTCCAAAAACTCATGCTCATCACAGTAGAGTAAGCAAATTTCCCTTTATTTGTCTTTGACCATTTGTATATCTCCCACATATCACTTGTAAACATGACCTTTAAACTTGCTTTTTTTTCAATCAAACTTTGTAATGTGAGAAAATTTGAAGCAAACTTGGTAACTCCTGGCCGGACTATGTCTCTTTTCTTCGTGAAACTTCTTATCAATGACAAAGTCTTATGGTGAGCATAAATGAAAATAGTAAAAGATTTGGATTGGTCAATAACCTTTTTATATCGTGGAAGTTTGTCAATATTTTCAAGTATGAGATTAACAGTGTGAGTTGATGCAGTCTGACCCTGATTGTTGTTTTGGTGTTGACATCGATTTTAGTTTAGGTTGATGATTATGATGATTATGATTAAGTCCTGATCGAGGATTAGGCATGATATGGAAAATCCTAGCTTGGAGGGCTATGTGTTGGAAAATCCTAACCTGGAAGGGTTAGGTGTTGAAAAATCCTAGCTTGGAGGGTTAGGTGGTGAAAAGTTCTAACTCGGAAGGTTGGGTGAAAAGTCCTAGCTTGGAGGGCTAGGTGAAAAATCCTAACTTGGAGGGTTAGGTGAAAAGTCCCAACTGGAGAGTTAGTGGAAAAACCCTGGCTTGGAGGGTCAGGTCCTAGCTTGGAGGGCTAGGTTGGAGCCCCTGGATCGGTCTGGTGACCAATCAGGGAGTTGGCACGGTGCTCCTTCGTGGATCGGTCTGGTGACCGATCCAGCGATGACTGATCGGTCTGGTGACCGATCAGGGAGTATGTGTTTCACTCATTGCTTGGCTCCTGATCGGTTTGGTGACCGATCAGGGAGCAAACAGTGAGGTTGAGTTCCCTTGCTGATCTGCTCCTGATCGGTCTGGTGACCGATCAGGATCACTGTGCAGATCGTTCTGGAGAACGATCCAGCATCGCAGGTTCCTCTCTATGATCGATCAGGACGGAGCCTGATCTATCTGGCCATGACCTGATCGGTCTGGTGACCAATCAGGAGGCTCCCTGATCGGTCCGGTGACCGATCAGGAAGTTTGGACTGCGAAGCTAAGAAATCACCCGATAAAGGGGTGGATCGTTGGTCTGGTGATCGATCCACGACCTGGGATCGGTCTGGTGATCGATCCAGGAGAATCCCAAAGAAATCGTGATTTCTGATTAAGCGTTGGGGACCGATCAGGACGAAGCCTGATCGGTCTGGACCCAGACTGATCGGTCTGGTGACCGATCAGGAGGCTCTCTGATCGGTCCGGTGACCGATCACTTTAATTCAAAATGCACTGTCAGACGCTCTAATCGCGTCTGAACATATCCGATTCTCTGCGCTTAACATCTGATATATGATTTGCTGCTTGATATGTTGTCCTAATACTCTGATTAAGCTGCAGGTGACAGGGAAGATTCAAACACTCTGATCGCGTGTTCTGAAGCTCCATCACTTTGAGCAAGCTACTGCAATCTTGAAGCAACCATCCCTTGCTTGAGCACTCGAAGGAAAGAACAAGAGGCTTCGAGTCCAACAGCGAGAAGATACGGGGAAAGGGTTCTTGCGTGAGATTGTCGCTGGGTGGAGCTCAGGAGGAAGCTTGTTGTGTTCTTGTCTTTGCTAGTGCTAAGTAAGATCTTTCTTATGTTTCATTGTGCTTAAACCTATATCCTTGATTGAAACGCTGTGGAGAGGTTTCTCCACCAAGAAGGAGGTTGCTTACTATCTGGTGTTCACCGGGGCTTGATCTGTCGACGATCAAGGGATCGCCCACCTTAAGGGCACGCCAAGGAGTAGGGGCAAGTTATCCCCGAACCTTGTAAACCCTCCTTATTAGCGTCCTTGTTTGTTTGTTTGTTTGTGTTCTTTGCATTTCTGCATTTCTCAGTTTCAATTGTTTCTTCCGCTGTGCTACTAACAAATTGAGTGCAGAAGTTTGAAAAGTTCTAAGTCCAAGTGTTTGGCTATATTCACCCCCCCCTCTAGCCATCCGGTTCCAACAAGTGGTATCAGAGCTTGGGGCTCTGGTTTTGGGGATTAACAACCAAGAGCTATCATCAATGGCATTGAGAGAAGGGTTTTCCACCACCCGACCTCCTTTCTTTGATGAGGCTGATTTCCAATATTGGAGATCAAAGATGGAGTATTATTTGAAGATGGACATCAACACTTGGTTCGCGGTGAAGGAGGGCTTCACCCCTCCAAAGGATGATGAAGGCAAAGAAATTGAATCTTCGCGGTGGACGGCTGAACAAACTCGGAAGAGTGAAGCCAACGCGAAGGCGGTCGTCACTCTACAATACGGCATGAACAAAGTCCAACTCATCAAGGTTGGTCCTTTCACAAGTGCAAAGGACTTGTGGAACAAGCTCATCGAACTCCACGAGGGCACCCGAGATTCAAGAATCGCCAAGTGGGATTTGTTTCTCAACCAATTACAAAACCTTTCCATGAAGGAAAATGAGTCGGTAAGTGAGTTACATAACCGGTTCAAGAAAGTTCTCAATGAGCTTCATTCGATTGGTGAAAAGGTCGAGAATCGCGACCTTGTGAGGTATGTACTCAAAGCATTTCCAAGGAATGCTTTGTGGTCATCCATGGTGGATGCCTACAAAGTTTCCAAAGATTTATCCATTGTTAAGTTAGATAACTTATTTTGTGAAATGGAATTGCATGAAATGGCTAACAAAGGCCCCAAGGAGAAGGGAATTGCTTTAGTTGCAGGGGACCGATCGATCAAGAAGAAGAAGGAGAAGAAGAAGAAGGAGACGGAGGTCTCTTCATCTTCATCCTCTTCCGAATCCGAGTCTGATTCCGAGGAAGACGGCAGCAGCTCCTCATCCTCCGAGATGGCGAATTTTGTGAGAAGGATGATGAGAAGGGATCGACGCTTCAAGGGTAAAGGTAACTCTAGTGAAGCTAAAGTTGATAAGACTAATGTATCTTGCTTTGAGTGTGGTAGGAAAGGGCACTTCAAGAGTGAATGCCCAAAGCTAAAGAAAAAGGAGGAGAAATCCAAGAGGAAAGAAGAAAAATCCAAGAAGAAGAAGAAGGCCTTGAAGGCCACTTGGGATGAATCCTCTTCAAGCTCATCCAATGAAGAAAAGGAGGAGAAGAGCACAAGGCATGTGACACTCATGGCTCTTGGAGAGGAAAGCAGTGATGAATCATCCAACTCCTCAAACGCGGCTTCATCATCTTCGGATGATGAAGAGGTAACTTCTCCCGAGTTTGAGAAATATTATAGAGCTATTGCATGTTTAACCAATATGCTAAAGAAGCCTAAAAATAAGGTTAAAGCATTGCAATTAGAAATTGATCAATTGAAAGCATCTAGGGATGATAATATAGATGACTTGCATGTTGAAATGTTAGAAGATGAGATTAAGTCATTGAAACTTGAGGTTGAAAGTTTGAAATCCTCTAGGGTTGAGGATATAGATGATTTGCATGATGATTTGTTGGAAAAAGAAAATCAATCATTGAAGAGCGAAGTTGAGAAGCTCAAGAATATTCTTGAGAAGTTCTCAACTAGCTCTAAGACCCTAGACATGATATTGAATGCCCAAAGGGCAGTCTACAATAGGGTCGGTATTGGTTACCGACCCAAAGAACCTTCATTCGTGTCCTTGATGTCTAGGACTGATATGAGACAATCTAGGACATCCAAGGTCCAAAAGAAAGTTGTCAAGGCATGGGTGCCTAAGTCTTGTTTAGTTGATGCTTTAGGTCCCAAGGTTTGGGTACCTAAATCTTCCATTTTTCGAATTGTGTAGGTTATGATTGAGGGGGAGCATCTATCAACTTGGTTCGTTGATAGTGGATGCTCTAAACACATGACCGGGGATAGATCATTGTTCACCACACTTCACAAGAAAAGTAGAGGTAATGTTTCATTTGGTAACAATGGTAGTCTTAAGGTCATAGAAATAGGAGACATTCAAATATCCGAATGTCTTAGAATTTCAAATGTCCTTCTAGTCAAGGGGATGAAATTTAATCTCCTAAGTGTCAGTCAATTGAGTGACACGGGTTACACAATTGATTTTCAACCAAGTCAATGTCTAGTTAGACAACATGACACCTTGGACACGGTACTAGTAGGAACAAGAGTAGACAATAATTATCAAGTTTCATTTAAAAGTGCTACTAATGTTTCTGCTAAGTGTTTCATGTCAAAAGAAGAAGAGTCCACCCTTTGGCACCGGAGACTTGCATATGTGAACATGAAGAACATCCGGAAGTTGGCCAACAAGGGATTAGTTCGTGGCTTACCAAGCATCAAGTATGAAAAGGACAAACTTTGTGATGCATGTCAAATGGGTAAGCAAACGAAATCTGCACATAAAGGTAAAAGCGCTGTAAGTAGTTCTACAGCTTTAGATTTACTTCACATGGATCTATTTGATTGTAGTACTATCATATCATTGAATGGAAGTAGATATTGTTTTGTGATCATTGATGATTTCACTAGATACACATGAACTTACTTTTTAAAATATAAGGACCAAACCTTAGATGTTTTCATTTCTTTTTGTAGAAGAGTTGAAAATGAAAAATCATCAACAATTAAAACAATTAGAAGTGATCATGGAGGTGAATTTCAAAACCAACGAGTTTTAGAATTTTATCAAGATAGAGGGTATAAGCATGAGTTCTCCACTCCTAGAACACCACAACAAAATGGTGTTGTAGAGAGGAAAAACCGTGTTCTACAAGAGGCTGCACGAAGCATGCTTAATGAGTACTCACTACAGAGTTACTTATGGGCTGAAGCTGTAAATACAGCTTGCTATGTGTAAAACCGAGTTCTCATCCATAGATTTTTAGGAAAGACTCCCCGTGAGCTTTGGTTTGGGAAACCACCTACGGTTAAACACCTTAGAGTGTTCGGTTGTAAGGTGTTCATCCTAAACACCAAAGATCATCTTGGAAAGTTCACGGCAAAGGCTGATGAAGGGATACTAGTCGGGTATTCCCTCGTTAGCAAAGCCTACCGAGTCTAAAAAAGAAGTCTAGATTAGTTGAAGAGTCTTCTGATGTGGTCTTTGAAGAAATTCCAAAATCAAATGACCAATCCGAAAATGTAGAAGGAGTCCAACTCGAGCTTAGGAGACTAAGTTTGAATGAAACTCCAAGTGTTGTTGATGGTGATGAATCCGATGACAGTGAGCCTAGACATCCAATAGATCAGCCGGATCCTGAGGCTGAGCCGATGTCTAGTGAACCCATTCAAGAAGCACCACCAACACATAGGCAAGCTAGGTTAGCCTCTAGTCATCCCCAAGACCAAATTGTTGGAGACATACATCATGGGGTTAGAACTAGATCATTCTTCCGGAATGAGGCTAATGAAGTTGCCTTAATTTCTGAAATTGAGCCTAGAAAGATTGATGAAGCATTAAATGATCCCGATTGGATCATTGCAATGCAAGATGAACTAGGTCAGTTTGAAAGAAGTCAAGTTTGGGACTTAGTCCCTAGACCCAAGAAGACTACAATCATTGGAACCAAATGGGTCTTCAAAAATAAGTTGAACCATAAGGGAGAAATCATTAGAAACAAGGCACGCTTAGTAGCCAAGGGCTATAATCAAGTTGAAGGACTTGATTATGATGAGACTTATGCTCCCGTGGCACGATTAGAGTCCATCCGATTGATCCTTGCATTTGCAGCTCATCGTGGTTTCAAATTATATCAAATGGACGTCAAATCGGTCTTTCTAAATGGTCTAATAAGAGAAGAGGTCTATGTTGAACAACCACCGGAGTTTGAGAGTACCGAATTTCCAAACCACGTGTTCAAACTCAAAAAGGCACTTTATGGCCTTAAACAAGCACCCCGAGCTTGGTATGAGCGGTTGTCGACATTCCTAATTGACAAAGGCTTCGTTAGAAGCCAAATAGACCCTACACTATTTCTACGTAGAGATGGTGACAATATTTTTGTGGCCCAAGTATATGTCGATAACATAATTTGTGGCTCAAATAACAAGGGATATTTAAATGAGTTCATTGGACACATGGAGAGTGAATTTGAAATGAATCTAGTAGGAGAGTTGACTTTCTTCCTTGGCTTTGAAATCAAGCAAACTCTTGATGGTATCCATGTGCACCAATCAAAATACACACAAGAAATGTTTCGAAAATTCAATATGAGTGATTCAAAAGAGGTAACCACTCCCATGGTTACAAATACAAGATTAGATAATGATGAGAGTGGTAAACCCGTTGATTTGACTCAATATAGAAGCATGATAGGAAGTTTGCTATATCTCACAGCTAGTCGACCTGATATTCTTTTCGCTGTGGGTATGTGCGCTAGGTATCAAGTCTATGCCAAGGAATCTCATTTAATCGCTGTTAAGCGAATTTTGAGATATCTTAAAGGCACAATAGGAGTCGGTCTTTGGTACCTCCGTACCGAATCATTTATCTAATTGGCTATACCGATTCCGACTATGCTGGATGTAAGTTGGATCGGAAAAGCACGAGTGGGGGTTGCCAATTTCTAGGATCATCTTTAGTTAGTTGGTCAAGTCAGAAGCAACATTGTGTAGCTCTCTCCACGACCGAGGCAGAATATATTGCTTTGGGAGAGAGTGTATCGCAATTGTTGTGGATGATCCATACTCTAGAAGACTATGGATTGAGTTACAAGAGTGTGCAAGTGTTGTGTGACAACATTAGCACAATTAATCTAACTAAGAATCCAGTCCATCATTCTAGGACCAAACATATTGAAGTGCGTCACCACTTCATTAGGGATCATGTTGCTAGGGGAGATATTGTGCTCTCACATGTAGAGTCCAAATCAAACCTAGCTGACATTTTCACTAAACCACTCCCCGAAAATGAATTTAGTTTCCTAAGAAGGGAGTTGGGAATGTGTCGTACTTCATAAACTTCAAAATGTATTCAAAACCCTTCATGATTATTTCAAAATTGTTGGGATACAATTGGGTAACTTTGGAGACATCTCACACAAACTATAAGGTTTACCAAAACGTTTTTGTTTGCTAGAAATGGGGTGAGATGTTAGGATCAACTCAATTTCTCAAAATGTCATTGCATCCCTTGAGAAATTAAGTTAACGAGATAAAAATCACTTCGGTGACCAAGTATGGGGAAAACCAATGCATAACACATGTGTATTTGGCTCCATGATCATACTTGGACATTCCAATCAAGGAAACTTGATTGGAAACATGAATTTGGTACAAAACTTGATTGAATTTGCTTGGATGATTGTTGATTGAGTTTGACTCCACTTGGGTGGAGCAAAGTGATTGTTGAACATATAAGGACTTTTGATCCTTGTTTAGGGATCAATTTTAGTCATGAGATCATGTCCAAGTTCGATAAACTTCATCAGAACTCATTGGGAAGATTCTGAAAATCTGAAACTGAATGTTTCAGATCGTATCAGGGAGTATCAGGAACCCTAATCGGTCACCGGACCGATCAGGCCTAGGGTTGATCGGTCCCCGGACCGATCAGGCCTAGGGTTGATCGGTCCCCGGACCGATCTGGCTCCATCCTGAGTTGATCGGTCCACAGACCGATCAGAGGGATCAGCCGAGACTTTGCGGACTCTTGGCTAAATATTCTGTGCTAGCCTGGATCGGTCCCCGGACCGATCTGGCACATTATAGTGATCGGTCCAGAGTCCGATCAGGAGGGCTTCTCCAAAATCATCTGACCCTACTGTTCGCTTCCTGATCGATCAGCCGATCGATCAGGAGTCTGCCTGATCGGTCTCCCGACCGATCAGGACCAGGCCAGTCCGATCAGGCTGGAGCCTGATCGGTCTAGACATTTCCAGATCGAACGGTGATCCGTTCAATCGCATTAAAGTCTGGTTGGTGGACCGATCCACCAACCGATTAACTCTTCCAAAACCCTCATTGCCGAACCCTAGCGCCGAATCACCACTTGTGCACTTCATCGTGAGCGAGAAACCTCCCTGCGTACTCTTCTTCCTCGAGAGAGCTTCTGTGCGTGTGATCCTGGAAAGGGCTACTACAAGTTCTTCCCTCTTTCTGTGAAGTCTCTCTCTCGCTGAAGGTTTTCTTGCGCTCATCTCTTTCGGCGAGAGCTTTTTGGTGCGCAACCTCTTCTTCCAATCTTCAAGAAGGTTGTCAATGGCACCTAAGTAAGCTTTTGTCTCAGTTTTCCTTACAATCAGTCTATAGTGTTTATATTTGAACCTAACCATATTTAGGTGTGTTGGCCGTGACCTTTGTGTTGGCCGTGACCTTTGTTTTGGCCGGGACCTTCTTGATCAAATGTTTCACCTTATGATTATGTTATCTGTGACCAAATCTCTCTTTCATTTCATAATTGTCTTTCTTTTGATCAAATGTTTTGTCTTATATTCACTGATTGGGTCTTGGGTTATCTATCTTGATCAAATCTGTTTATCCAATCTCTAGAAAATCATCTAAGGGTAAAGAAGCTGCGGAGGGCAGCTCGAAGGGGAAAGCCCCTTCTTCCTCTGCGCCCTCCAGAAGGCCTCAGCCTTCTTCGAACTCTCGCTTTCCAAATGCGGCCTGTGAACAGGCCTTCCAATCAAGGACCTTTAAATTGCTACCCTGCCGATCCATTGATGTCCCCTTTCTGACCGAGCACTGTCCTTCGATCATGGAGATAGTCACGTTTTACAACCTTGGCTTTCTCCTCTCCTTAGAGAGACCTATCAACTACGACCTCGTCTCCGAATTTTACAACAATCTTCAGCAGGGTCCTCAGGGGGGGCTTCGAGTTCACCACTCGAGTCGCCAAGAGGAACCTTGATTTCTCTTACGAGATTTTAGCAGAGTATCTGGGTGGTCGACGATCACCAAACTTGTATTCTATCTATCCCGAGCTTCCTAATCCTTTATTGGCACCTTTTGCGGATGTTACTCCCGATGGTATCTATCAGTATTTTTTTGATCATCCCCGCCCAGCTGGTCTCGATGAGCTGGGCCCTGATTTTCCTACGTTTGCAGCTCTACGTCTGTCTCCAGTTGATTACATCCTATTCAAGATTATCACAAATTGTATCCTCCCAATTACTTCCAAGCCTTTAACTGAAATCCGACCCTACCATTGCCTTATGCTCTACGGCATGCACAGCCGGATGGACTTTGATATCATGGAAAGTATTTTTCAGTCCATTTTGTCTTATAGAGAGCCGAGTTGCCGCACAGTCTACATGCCATTTGGTCATGTCATCACTGATTGACTTATGTCAGTTGGTGTTGATGTCACCAAAGGCAGGATAGTGCCTATGGTTCGACAGGACTGTCGGCTCGGTCGGCAGGCATTTGCAAAATCCGGCATTATTATTCAAAAGCATGATCGAGCCTTGGTCTGGAAGGATGGGAGAGGACTCGGTGACCTACCTGGGGGAGCACCACATTTTCAGGCACCACCCGAGGCGGCTGCACCTCATGAGGCTCCTACTGCTGCTGATTACTACGATGAGCCCGAGCCGGATCTGCGCTGGCAGATTTCCGAGCTGGATCAGACCTTCCAGCATGATTTTCATTTGCGCGAGATTTACCGCGAGGAGGTCCGATCACAGTTTCGATCCATTGATCGTAGATTGACCGGCGTAGAGTCCACTGTCTCTAGGGTCCAGACATTGCAACAGACTTGGTACGCAGAGTGGCGCCGACATACGTTTCCGGGGGATGCCCCTTCAGGCAGTGCTGCACCAGGATCTGCTGATGTCACGATGGATGATCTCATGCAGGATGACGACCCCCCCGCTGACAATTGAGCTTAGATGTCCCTTGCCTCTCCTTGTGATCTGTGTATTTGACTGGTTGGTTTGTGTGACTTTCGGGCCGTATGCCCTATGACTTTTGGCTGTTATGGCCTTGTGCCGCACGTGTTTTGACTTTGATACCTCTGTCTTACATCTTGTTATTTGTCTGGATGTTTCCTGCCTTGACTTTGCTTTACATGTTTATCCTACTTTAATATATTTATTGTTGATGATATGCTGTTTACATGGGTACTATCCGCATGTTTGCTACGTTGCCATGATTATGCTTATAATGTCATGTTCATATGATACATATGTTTGCTTTGCCATGACCTATTTTTGTCATATGTGATCATATGTTTTATCGAAAATCAATCAAATCTTTATTGTTTTGGGATACCCCTAGGATTGAGGGGGAGTATAGTTAAACTTAACAGCCCCTCTAGGCCCTTTTCGGTGTTCGACAAAGGGGGAGAGTGTTGGTTGGTTAAGTTTAGGATGATTATATTGTAGGGGGAGGATCTTGATTCCCCTATGATTCTGGAAGTTGAGAAATTGATTGAGAATCCCTAAACTTAAAATCGGATTGTCAAACAATAAAAAGGGGGAGATTGTTGATGCAGTCTGGCCCTGATTGTTGTTTTGGTGTTGACATCGATTTTAGTTTAGGTTGATGATTATGATGATTATGATTAAGTTCTGATCGAGGATTAGGCATGGTATGGAAAATCCTAGCTTGGAGGGTTAGGTGTTGGAAAATCCTAACCTGGAAGGGTTAGGTGTTGAAAAATCCTAGCTTGGAGGGCTAGGTGGTGAAAAGTTCTAACTCGGAAGGTTGGGTGAAAAGTCCTAACTTAGAGGGCTAGGTGAAAAGTCCTAGCTTGGAGGGCTAGGTGAAAAATCCTAACTTGGAAGGTTAGGTGAAAAGTCCCAACTGGAGAGTTAGTGGAAAAACCCTGGCTTGGAGGGTCAGGTCCTAGCTTGGAGGACTAGGTTGGAGCCCCTGGATCGGTCTGGTGACCGATCCAGCGATGACTGATCGGTCTGGTGACCGATCAGGGAGTATGCGTTTCACCCATTGCTTGGCTCCTGATCGGTCTGGTGACCGATCAGGGAGCAAACAGTGAGGTTGAGTTCCCTTGCTGATTTGCTCCTGATCGGTCTGGTGACCAATCAGGATCACTGTGCAGATCGTTCTGGAGAACGATCCAGCGTCGCAGGTTCCTCTCTATGATCGATCAGGACGGAGCCTGATCTATCTGGCCATGACCTGATCGGTCTGGTGACCGATCAGGAGGCTCCCTGATCGGTCCGGTGACCGATCAGGAAGTTTGGACTGCGAAGCTCAGAAATCGCCCGATAAAGGGGTGGATCGATCTGGTGATCGATCCACGACCTAGGATCGGTCTGGTGATCGATCCAGGAGAATCCCAAAGAAATCGCGATTTCTGATTAAGCGTTGGGGACCGATCAGGACGAAGCCTGATCGGTCTGGACCCAGACTGATCGGTCTGGTGACCGATCAGGAGGCTCTCTGATCGGTCGGGTGACCGATCACTTTAATTCAAAATGCACTGTCAGACGCTCTGATCGCGTCTGAACGTATCCGATTATCTGCGCTTAACATCTGATATATGATTTGCTGCTTGATATGCTGTCCTAATACTCTGATTAAGATGCAGGTGACAGGGAAGATTCAAACACTCAAGGAGAGTCAATGGAGACCTTTCCTTGGAGCAGGTTTGTCTGTTTTTCCATCTCAGGTTGCAACGGGCACTGGCGATGGCTGGAGCTGCTGTCTGGGGCTGATCTGAGGGAGGCTCAGGGAGTCCAGAGGAGCTCAGTGGTAGCTGGTGGTTGCAGGTGAGCAGCTGGAGGCTGCAGGGAGATGGTGTCACCTGATACTCAGTGGAGGAACAAAAGGAGCGGAGAAGAGTTGGCTCTGTAGAGTTCGGCTTCTTGAGTTCTCGCTGCGACTTAGTGTTCTCCACATCTTGCTTGCGTGTTTTGAAGCTCCATCACTTTGAGCAAGCTACTGCAATCTTGAAGCAACTATCCCTTGCTTGAGCACTTGGAGGAAAGAATAAGAGGCTTCGAGTCCAACAGCGAGAAGACACGGGGAAAGGGTTCTTGCGTGAGATCGTCGCTGGGTGGAGCTCAGGAGGAAGCTTGCTGTGTTCTTGTCTTTGCTAGTGCTAAGTAAGATCTTTCTTGTGTTTCATTGTGCTTAAACCTATATCCTTGATTGAAACGATGTAGAGAGGTTTCTCCACCGAGAAGGAGGTTGCTTACTATCCGGTGTTCACCGGGGCTTGATCTGCCGACGATCAAGGGATCGCCCACCTTAAGGGCATGCCAAGGAGTAGGGGCAAGTTATCTCCGAACCTTGTAAACCTTCCTTGTTAGCGTCCTTGTTTGTTTGTTTGTGTTCTTTGCATTTCTGCATTTCTCAGTTTCAATTGTTTCTTCCGTTATGCTACTAACAAATTGAGTGCAGAAGTTTGAAAAGTTCTAAGTCCAAGTGTTTGGCTATATTCACCCCCCCCCCTCTCTAGCCATCCGGTTCCAACAAGTTGCACATGAACTCCAAAAGATACCAGGTCGCTTTTCTTTCATCAATTTAGCTGCAGTCATATTGTTGGTGGCATTGTATGTTACAATCTGAATAATATTCTGAGCTCCTACTTGTTCAATACACTTGTCAACATACTCAAAAATAAGTTCAGTTGTATGTGCCTCATCTGAAGACTCCTTGGACTCTAAAAATATAATAACTTCCTTGCAATTAACACACAAATTTAAGATGCTTCTTCTTTTTGCATCACTCCATGCATCTGTCATGATCGAGCATCTATTCTTTGCCCATTCTTCTTCATGTTTTTTCAGTAATTGTTTTGTTCTTTCAACTTCGGCTTTTAACAGTGGTTCCCTTAGTTGATATTGAGTTGGAGGCTTGAATCCTAGTCCAAATTGACCCACTACTTCTATTAGTTTCTTGAAGCTATCATTATCGACGACATTGAATAGGATTCCATTTTCATAAACCCATCTCCCAACATATTGTCTAACTTGTTGAGTTCTCTCCTTGAAAAGAGCCTCATTTATATTTTTTTTGCGAAGCACTTTACTCCAACTTGAACTTACATGTTCTGGAGCAATTGCTGATGCAAATATATCTATGGGGCCAAGAGGAAGAGGTTTTTTAGATGGATCTATCCCTTCAATTTCAGAACCTTCTTCTTATTAGGAGATGTCACGCCCCCAGAGGCACATGCTTACTCGAAAATCGGGCAACATCTCCTCTGTACGACGGACAAGTTGGAGCATATATACATACATCACCAAATAAAAGATGGCTCAGCCATCATAACTGTAATATAAAAACACAATCACGCAGTTAATATCAACATAAGAGAACAGGTGGCTCAGCCACCTTAACATGAAAGAAAAACCACAACTCAAAAAGAGAACTCAAATGTCTCTGTAATAATAATAAAACCAGTCCGAATATCTGATAAACAAATACAATGCGAAAACTCACCAAGTACCTAAATAAAAGCAACTAAATCAAATACGGAAACAACTCAACTCTGGGGACTGGCAATTGGATCCTTTCCTGGCTCTAAGAAACGTAACTACTTGCTACCTGAAACAAAAATGGGAGGTAGCGGTGGTGAGTCCGGACGGACTCCGCGGGTGTATGAGTAGACAATAAACATGGCATAATAAAGAAATACTAAGTAATGAATCCAACAGGGTACAGTCCATAAGGAATATCGAAACCTAAACATGCATAACATGTATAGAACAACAGGTTATAAAAACCGAATAACAACTAAACAGGTGTAAAACAACGCAATAACAATAGAACCAAGAAATACATGCATGTCAATTAAGTGCAACAATCATAGCTCATATAAATGCAACAATCACAGGAAAATGCATAAAACGAAATACGTATGCACATGATGCAATGACATGTGTCACCCCTGACGCCAGTCAAGCCGTCAACACATCTCATCTGTGTGACCGAGTGGGTAGGGTTGTGATAACTGTACGCACTCCAACAACAAATACCACAGAAGGCGTGGTTGAGTGAACAAGATGCTGGGGAGCCTACACTCCAGACCCCGGTATATAGGGGGAGCTATCATCAGCTACAATATTCCTCTAAAAAAAATGGTGAGGGTGAGCCACCAACGGCTCTAATATCCCTCTAAAACAACGGTGAGGGTGTCACTGTTTGGCATAACAGGACAGATGCTCGTACTCTAACAACTACCACGACAACAAGTGGTTGGGTGAATCGAGCAACAATATGACAAACGACGACTTAACCAAATGTAAGCCCAACAGTCGTTAGTATGCAACGTGCAAGTATGGTGCATGTTATACGATGCACGAACAACCGGAGAAACAACGATGCAATAAAATCGAACGAGTATACGATGCATCAATACAATCAATCAGAAATCGCAAACTAACGATTATGCACCTACACTAATAGGTAGGATATTTCTAATAATAAACCTAATTGTATTTAATGGACTTCTAAGTACTCGCGTACAAGCGGTACTTTACAGAACAGAAAACCAACAGAGGACTGTACAGAAACGAATTTTTGAACACTCGAAGATCAACGAAGAATAAGTATCAACGGCGATGTTAAAATAACAAAGAATAAGGTCAAGCAACATATTAGACATAATATAGCCATGTTTTAAGGTAAAAGAACTACTCGAGTACAAAGGAGAAGTACCCGCCTTTATTATAGAAGTTCGTGAACGATGAGGACCTTCCGCAATCAACCAAACGAATCCAAATCAAGGTCCTGTATATATGATAAAATTTAGCTAATTTCACAATTAATAACGTAGCAAATTTAATGCTAGACTAGATTAGGGCAATCTAGACCACCAATTCTAGACTCAATCCAATTAGTTGATCTAATTTAATCCATCATCCCGAAATCCACCTTTTCCTCACCTTCCTCCATCCTTTGCATGTCAATTTATATGAATCCTTATAAGATATTCTACACTGTTTCAAAATTTGCTCTTGTACCAACCAGGGCAGTATGAGACACGTTAGTACCATAAGATACTATCTTGCTATGAATGATATTGCATTGCAATATACAACATAATTACAAGAAGCCAGTGTCATTGTAACATAGATTTCAAGTTAATGACAGAAACGAAATGTTTCAAATGCAACAATAACCTATCAACACTTTAAACAACCATAAAGACATTTAATACTGTGTCTCCTTCTACTGGTGTGCAACTCAAAAGCAAGTTATTAGGTTCTAGCCCTCAAACTAATTAAAGTCTAGAACGCATTCCTACTTAATGCTAAAGATAAATTTAACTTTACTCCTTTCCAACCTGAAACCTGCTCATAAAGTTACTGATCCAAGCATATCAGAACCCAAATCTACATCTGAAATATGCTCCAACATCACAGAACCAAAACCAAACGAAATTGAGGCTAATGAAGAAGTACTTCTATGTTTCATATCCATAATGAAGAAGTACTTGTGAAAATTGAGGCTAATGAAGAACCATTGATTTAATGCTCAGATGGTTTTGACGAAGCATGCTTTGTCTTGTGAGTGTTTTATGCAAAAAGTAGTACGAAACTTGTGTGATTGCTTTTCCTTTAAATCAAGGTTGAAAATTGAAACTAGCACTCACCAGCACTCACGCCTGCGATGGAAGACCAGGCGGCGCTTCCTCGACTCACGGCAGCGGCGTCGGCTAGGGCTTCTCGCGAGGGCGACGGCGCCCTGCTCGTGCGCACCAGAGAAGAAGAAGGAGAAGGGGAGGAAGGGGTCTCGGCGGCGGCGAGCGACTGTGGCGTCGGGCGAGCAACTGGTCTCGTGCGGCATTGGGGAGTAGAAACGGGCAGAAGTGAATTGGGGAGGAAGTTAGGGCTTTAGGGTTTTTTTATATTTGATTTGGCATTTTTGCAAATAAACCCTACAAGTTTGGAACATTTCAACTAGGCGCCTAAAAAATATCTTTTCAACCCTTTAAAAATTTGATATTTAACAGGAGAAATAGTCACCTCTGCTCTACAACTTTGTTCTTCCATTATTTTGTTCTTTTTTCTATTCCTCCATTCTAAAATAACTTGTTTGCACTTGTTTTTATCTTCTTGAGATGTTTTTCGACAACCAAATACATTTCTAGGTATATTTCTAATATGCTCCTTAATCCTATATACTCCTCCCGATATTATTTTTCCACACAACTTGTATTTAATTTTGTCAAGGTTCTTAAGATCAATCAACATCCCAAACTCCCATCCAATGTCATTTGGCTTTCTTCTAAGAATCCCGGATTCAGGTTGAGTAACTGATGTTGTCGAAAATGGATTGTTTGTCATTGTAATTGTAATAACTTGAAAAATGATTTAAAAACAAATTTAAGAACTTTAGAATCATTAATAAATTATAAAAAATCAAAAAAATTATATATAAAATAATTAAGATATAATTATAATTTATATTTAAAATAATTAATTATAATTAAAAATTAAAATATAAATTTTTTAATAAAAATAGGATTTATAATTAATAAATATGATTTTAAATATAACATATTTAATAAGATTTATAATTAATAAAACTTATAAAAAAATTATTTTTAAATATATTTTTATATAATTTGTTGAGATAATTTAATTAGGATTTGGAGAAGTTAATTTAAATTTTCTATTTATTTGAGGAAATGTTTAAAACTTTAAATAAAATAAAATAAAAAATATAAATAATAAAATTTAAAAAAAAACAGCGCCCACAGGCGCGGATCTGCCGCTGTTGGCGGTGTCGGACGCGTCGCGGGAAGCGTCCGGCAATTCCAGATGTCTCCGGCGACAAGTCCGGCAGTGCCGGAAATGTCCCGCAACACGTCCGGCGCCACCGAAAGTGTCGTGCGCCTCAACTCTCCCAGGCATATCTTGCGCCTCAACGTCCAGCAGAATCAGTCAGACATGGCCCAGCAAACCTCCGATTCAGGGCGTATTCTGCGCCTCAACTCTCCCAGGCGGACGCGTGGCGACCCACGCTCCTTGGCCATTACCCGACTCGGTCCTTAACACTCAGACCCGCCGGTCGACGCTCGGGTTACGGACTATCTCATCCCCTATGTCATTATATCCAGGGTACGGTCTTGATGTCGGAGTACTACACACCTTATCTATTCCTGACACACCTCGCGGTCAATCCGTCCATTCAGTATCATCGTACTACTCGAGCACCCCGCACCATGCCGCAGTACTTCCAAGTGCTCTCATACGAGCTGACAGGTACTGCACCCTTGTCTCGTCGACACAGACAAGGGTTGTCAACTCCCCCGGCTATATAAGCTCTCCACTCCTCATTCCGCAGGTATGCGCGCGAGCTCTCTCTTCCACCATATTTCCATTTGCCCTATTATATCCTGCGGATACTGACTTGACCGTCAGAGTGCCCGCCTAGCCTGCGATTTCGAACACCGTAGGTAACCTTATGACTGAGGGGAATTGACTACCTTCATGCCTTGAATTTTTGTTCTCAATTATGCATAAGTGAAATTACAGGTTAATGAGATACAACTAAAAAACTTTTGACCTAAAAGGTTCATAGTGTCAAATACTGTTCAAAGTGCACTTGCACAATATGTGCTGCAATAGAATGTATGTTAAGTATTTCTTAACCCTTCTAATTCTCTATCATGATGTTTTAAAAGGAGGTGGTAAATCTGATGGAGCTTTACTTAAAGGAATTTAATTTAATTTGTTAAAATAGTCCATATGTATTCTTAGTCATGAGAGAATTTGGTGAGGTCAATGTTGATACAATTATCAGATTGGCTTTTCCTCTAGATTTTCATGCTTGAATTAAGAGTTATTTGTTGAAAGGATCTCGCATAAACTTAATTTATGCTTCAGGAATAAATATTTTTACAAGGATAAATGAAACTGAGGATGAATAGATAAGTCTGACTTCTACATGTTTCGGAGAACCTCAGAGTCAAGCACATCGGGGGAGCCTGTTCAACCATCCATTCCAGTTCCAATCTTTCAGATCCTTGTAGCAATGATAGTAATGGATGCATGGCAGTATTTTGTGCACCGGTACCTGTACCAGAATATTCATTCTCAGCACCATCGCTTGGTTGTCCCTTGTGCAGTCGGAGCACTCTACAACCATCCACTGGAGGCCTCCTCCTTGACACGTTGAGATTCACTTCTTGCCCTTTGATCTTGTGCCTGTGTTTTTTTGCTATGCTGTACTGATCTCATGAAGTTGAATACACTCAGAACATTCAGCATTGTCTAGTTTTGTCAAGGCAGATGCCTCTTTAAAATTATCAGGTCAGTTCCATTATCCCACATTATTCTTATTTTGGTAGATTGATGCTTCTTGAAGCATCATATTGTTAATGAGAATCATTTGGAAGGACCTTCTATCATCTATGCAATTTTTTATGGATGGGTCCTTATTTAATGGAAATTTAGTGAGAATGGCGGCTTAAGATTGATTGAATATTTGATAAATAAAATTTTAATAGGTCAATGATACTAGGCAAATGTAGATGACTCAAAGTGGCTTCTTGGCAGATGGAAGTCCTCGTTAGTTAAGGATGATTAAATATTTGATAAACAATCAAGTATTAGAGATGAGACCTCTTAGTAAAAGATGTTTTGAAGCGAGATATCTTAACAAAACGAGAAAGTCTAGGAGACGCAACCTCTTAACAAGGCAAAAAAAGTCTCAGAGGTGCAACCCCTCCGTAGAAAAAATTTAATCTCTACCAAAGATTGACTAAATATTTAGTGGAAAAGTCTAAATTGATTTACATTTGACAAACGAAAGTTCAACTAGAAGTTGATAATTGAGAAGTCCACTAGGTAATGACATTGGTGAAGGTCCAACAATTAATTTAACAAATGTAGAAGTTCAAAAAGTGTTGGTTAGGGAAGTCCAAATAAATCATGAAAAATTAAATATTTGGCAAGTGACTAAAATATTAATAAGTCATAGAGGATCAAATATTTGACATATGAAGAAAATGTAAATAAGTCAATAACGATTTGATACTTATAAATAGTGGAAATATTGGCAGGTCAATGAGAATCAAATACTTGACAATGAAAATTTAGATATGTGGAAAACCTAGTAGGTTAATGGTGATTAAATATTAGACAATGAAAATTTGGGAAGCGTAGATGCTTCTTAGCATGGTAAAGTCCCTAAGACAAGGAATTTGTTGCCATGATAAGTCCCCAGGGCCATGCTTGCTTGAAAAACGAATAGTATCTCTCTTGTACAGCGGGCAATCTGAATCTTATATATATACATCTCACACAATTAATATATATATAGCTCAGCCAACACGATTGACAAACAGAAACAAAGTAACAAAATATCACAACCACACAATATAAAGGATAGAGAAAACATATATATCCCCGAATAAAGCTTAAGTTTAATGGTTTACACACCAAGTCCATAAATACAAAATAATAACTCTAAACCAATAAACTAAACACAAGTCTACTGAAATAAAATATCAGTCTAATAAGGAAAATGCTAAAAACAACTAAAATACTCGACACTGAAGGACTGATAGATAGATCCTCTCTTAGCACCGAGTAACATAACTATCGACTACATGAAATAGAATTAAATATAAGGGGTGATGTGTTCGGATGAACTCTATGGGTATAAAGACAGATAAATGTATGACATAAGAAGATATAATAAGCAGGTAAAACAATGGTATACAGCCTCCGAAACAAAATAATATATATGAATATGTAAAATTGAATGAAAGTGTAAATAATAACTCATATATGTATATTAATCAAATACAACAATCATAACTTAAACAAATGCAGCAAACACACAAAAATGCACGATGCAATAAATACACATGATGCAATGACATGTGTCACCCTCGACTCCAGTCAAACCGCCATCACATCACATTTGTGAGGCCGAGTGAGTAGGACTGTGATAACTGTACACACTCCAACAACTACCACTACTATAAGTGATTGGGTGGACAAGATACTGGGGAGACAACTGCTCCAAAATCCTAGAAAAAGAGGGAGCCACCAACAACTCAGCTATGCCTCGTAAACAACAGAGAGGATGTCAACTGCTTGCCTACAAATCCAACATCCACTATTCGTGAGTGATCGAGTGTGGCACAACAAGACGGCTGCTTGCACTTTAATAACTGTCACTACCCCTGAGTGGTTGAATGTGCAAAAAATTATATGACTGACGACGGACTTAACCATAAGGGAGTTGATGATCGTTAACATGCAACTATGCAGTTATGGTATATGTTACTGATATTTACAACTTTATCCAGGTGACAACTATGTAACTGTATGATACATAAATATCCAGCCAACTACAACACGATCAATAAACATGCAATTAATCTACTAGATAAGGTATATCTAACGTTAACCAAACCCTAGATGTGTTTAATGATCATTTTTGAGTATTCGCATGAGTGAGGCTTTACAGATTAGGAAATCAACAAGTGAGATTGTATGAACATGATTTTGATCGACTCAAAGATCAAGCAACGAAAGTATCAACCGATGATATCAAATAGAACAAGGATAAGATAAAATAGCATATTCAGAAATAAAACAAGTCATACATTTAAGAACAATGTGCTACATAATATAAAGAAGAAGTATCTGCCTTATATGTAAATCGTATCAAATTAGATCCCACATGCAAAATCTCGTATCAAATCAATATCCTGCATAAACGTGCATAATTTAGCTAATCATATATCCAATAAATAGCTAAATCAAATCCCAAACTAATTTGAATAAACCCCTAATTGCTTCAAACACTAATTAATCCCGATTAATAATTATTTCCAATTAATTCGCATTCCTTGGTTAAATTTGATTTAACCCATCATTAACCCTAATCTCATCCATTCAATCCATGTATTTAATCAACTAATAGTAATTTATCATAAATCAACATACCTAACCAATTCATATAATATCATCAATCTCCACGCCAAAATATCCACTTAACCATCTAATCCAACTACCTAGTATTCAATTTATCAATTAATCAACATTAATCCTTCAATTAATTGAAGTAATTAAGTACCCTAATCATTTTAAGAAAACCATCACTTTAAATCCATGTGCACTTGATGGGATCTCCGTACAAGCATCAACCGCATCCATAGGCACTACACAGCAATAGAATCCCCTATAGCTTTATTATATGCTGAACACAGCGGGATGATGGTTTTTGTCCATGAACTTACGCAACATATAGCATCTCCACAGCTAGCCCAAAATAAAGATGGTTCCATCTTCAACTTCTTCATCTCCTTACAACATCAAGCAACCATGTCACTGATCGACGCAAACCTTCTATTGTAACACACAACAAGAACTCCATACGATCAAAGAGCTAACTAAAACCATCACCAAAACAGAATGAATTACCAGATCTACATTTGAATCCGAACCATCAACACATCCCCACTGATCAACATCGATCCTACCACAACAATCTCATAAATGAACATTAATCAAATGATCTTACCTGAGATGGGTCGGCAATGGGAGGTGAAGATCGGCTCTGTCGAAGATGCGTCGCCCGAAAAATGGAAGCTCACTGATCCTGTCGCGAGGCGGAGTGGAAGCTCCAAGGGCAAGATGGTCTCCCGAGCGAAACGAGCTGCCGAGGTGGTGCTGATCTGGCTCCAAGTTGGCTCCTGCCTGCAAAACAACGACCATTAGCAAACCCGCCGGGGAGTTTCCCCGACCAAGCACTCCGACGGTCAAGTCAGTATCTGCAGGATGTTGGGCTAGAGAGGGGGGTGTGAATAGCCAAGACAAGGAACTTTGGCTCTTTTTAAACTTTTCTTCTGCAGTTAAGGTTAGGCAGCGGAAACAAGCAGAAATACAAATACAGAAACAAAAATAAAACACAACAAACCAGTCGCTAACACCTCGATGTACAAGGTTCGGGGATAACTTGCCCCTACTCCTTGGCGTGCTCGTGAGGTGAGCGATCCCTTGATCGTCGGCAGATCAAGCCCCGGTGTCCCGGATAGAACAGAGTCTCCTTCTCGGTGGAGAAACCTCTCCACAAGCTTCTCAGAATGATACAAGGTTAAGCACAGGAGAATACGAGAGGGACTCACTCAAAGATGTACAGGAACACTCAAGAGTAAGCTCTAAGAGATCTCACAGCAACAAAAAACACAGCAACACCCTTGCTTCTTTTTCTTCTATTCTGTTGTCTCTTCTTTTTGATCTCTTCAGCCGCTTCCTCTTAAGTGCTTCCTCACTGCCAAGTCTCATCCGCATCACTGAGCCATATCACTGAGCCATGCTTGACCCACCAACTCCACTGAGCACCCAGTCCACTGAAGTCCTCTTCAGCTGAGCCTCCGTCAGTCGCCAGCCGCTCCAATCGCCCGTTGAGACTTTGACAAGGCCACACAACCACTCCAGAGAAGGCTCCTCCTTCCTTGAGTGCTTGACACCATCCCTGTTACCTGCATACACTCCAACATAGGCTCAGCAAGGCACATCACAGGTAATGGAACAGTGTATGGTCGCGTTCAGAAACTTCTGACAGCGCGTTTGAATTAATGTTCAGATACTGATCGGTCACCAGACCGATCAGTGATGACCCTGATCGATCAGGTGATCTCCTGATCGATCCAGTGACTTTCTGATCGATCACCCTGATAGATCAGAGAAAGTTCCTGATCGGTCAAAGACCGATCAGGGGTTTCAGGCCCTTAGAGTCTCAAAGCACCTGATCGGTCAGTGACCGATCAGGGAACACCTTTGATCGGTCACACTGACCGATCATGGAGCAGCTGGACCGATCAGGATAGTCCCTGATCGGTCCAGGAGGGCCCTGATCGGTCCGTATGACCGATCAGGGTCTTCTCCCTCCTACTCACTGATCGTTCATCAGAACGATCAAACCTTCCAACAGAAAGGTTGGAAAACCTTCTGTTCTCTCCCTGATCGTTCACCAGAACGATCAGGCTCCCTGGATTTCCCTGGATCGATCACCTGATCGATCCTCCAAAGAGACTCCGTGCCAACCGATCTCCAGACCGATCAGGCTCCAATTCAACTCAACCCGGCTTCACTTACCGGGGTTTCAGTCACCCGGCTTCACTCACCGGGGTTTCAATCACCTGGCTTCACTCACCAGGACCCAGCTTCACTCACCGGGATTTTTCCACCTAGCTTCACTCACTAGGACCTGGCTTCACTCACCAGGGTTTCAATCACCTGGCTTCACTCACCAGGACCCAGCTTCACTCACCGGGATTTTTCCACCTAGCTTCACTCACTAGGACCTGGCTTCACTCACCAGGGTTTCAATCACCTAGCTTCACTCACTAGGACCTGGCTTCACTCACCAGGGTTTCAATCACCCGGCTTCACTCACCGGGACCCGGCTTCACTCACCCGGATTTTTCCACCTAGCTTCACTTGCTAGGACCTGGCTTCACTCACCAGGATTTTCTTCACCTAGCTTCACTCGCTAGGACCTGGCTTCACTCACCCGGATTTTTCCACCTAGCTTCACTCGCTAGGACCTGGCTTCACTCACCAGGATTTTCTTCAATTCTTACTCAACCAAACTTAAATCGTTGTCAACACCAAAACAACAATCGGACCAGACTGCATCAACAATCTCCCCCTTTTTGTTGTTTGACAACCCGATTTAAGTTTAGGTATTCATTAATCAGAGTCAATTAAATTATCATAAGGGAATCAAAGTCCTCCCCCTACAATAACAAACCAATCAAAGTCCTCCCCCTACAATAACAAACCCTAAACTTAATCAACCATTCTCTCCCCCTTTGTCAAACACCGAAAAGGGTATGGTTATTAAGTTTAATCATAACTCCCCCTCAACCTAGGGTCTCTTCCCAAAATCCGAAATAATCAAGATAGAAGTTTTGCATATGAGAGGCATATACCATAAATGTATCATGGCAACAATGTATATGCATCATACGACAATAACAGTGGTTGAAAACATACACCGAACTATATCATGGTCACATATGTGTATGTTTCATATGTCAAGTAAAGAATGCATCTGTATCTGATATCGAATCATGGTTATTTGATACAGAAATATTTTTTAATCTGGGGAGCGATCAGATTTCAGAAAAATTTCTGAAACCATGATACGTTCCTAATCAGACTGCATTGACATTTTGCATTCCTCAACGGGGGCATAGACTCTATTAATATTCGTTATTTCAGAAATATTTTCGAAACACGACATTAAGGACAAGAGTCATGACTCAACAAACCCCTTTCTTCTGAATTTGAACATCCCAACATAGGTTTGTATCAAATTGATATTTAATCCTTGATGTTTCAGAAACATTCCTGAAAATCAAAAATCTTAGAAATTTCTACCCTTCTTTGACCAATTGAACATCATAATTGGACTGATCGGTCACCAGACCGATCAGGAGGATCCCTGATCGGTCACAGTGACCGATCAGGGTGGGTCCTGATCGGTCGGTGGACCGATCAGGCTTGGTATTTAGGAGTTTCGCACAATTTTACTCAGGTTTCAGAAACCAGCAAAAGCAGAAACTTTCAGTAACTGTTTCTATCTCCTAATTCACTTAGATTTTCTCCCTAAATGAGCTTTGTTCATCATAATTCACTTAATCAAACAATTATCAAAATGTGATACTTAAAATCAGATTTTCAAAATATGATCAGCATGTATCAATATATATATGATCAGATTTCATAATACAAATAACACTGTGATCAAACTTTCAAAAACATGCTTGTATCAAATTAGTACCAAAACATGTGTTCATCTTATTCTTAACCAAAATTGGCATGCATTCATGATGTATAACATATACAAGAAAACATAAATTGCAACAAGAAACCTAACTATCCAAGACAACCCATGGCGAGAGTAAGTTATGTGTCAACCTAAGCCATTCATATGAATTTGATGAAATGGTAAGCTCATTCCTAACTAGGAATGGCTATATGTTTTGGAGGACCAAATATCAACCACTCATGTTGATACATGCTCCCCCTCAACCCATGCTTATACAATTCTAAAGATGGAGGTTTTAGGTACCCAAATTTTGGGACCTAAAGCATCTACAACAACTGACTTTGGCACCCAAGCCTTAGTCATTTTCTTTTGAACTTTTTGACCCTTAGAAGTATGATTTGGTCTAACACGAGTCCTAGACATTAGTGACATGAAACTTGATTCTTTAGGTTGGTAACCCAAACCAACCTTGTTATAAACTGCTTTTTGGGAATTTAGAATCATATCTAAGGTTTTAGAGCTAGTTGAAAATTTCTGAAGAATATTCTTGAGGTTTTCAATTTCGCTCCTAAGAGTCTTGTTCTCATCCTTGAGGAACTCATCATGAAAGTCATTACTTACCTCATCCTTAGAGGTTCTCAACTGTTCTACCTCCAATTTTAATGATTTGACTTTCTTTTTAGATTTCTTTAACAAATCCGTTAAACATGCTATGGTCCTATAACATTTATCTAATTCTGGAGAGATTACCTCTTCATCATCCGAAGATGATGAAGGCGCGGTTGAGGAGCTTGATTCGCTATCACTCTCCTTGTTTGGCTCATCTAGTGCCACTAAAGCCACATGGCAGTACTCCACCTTTTCTTTCTTCTGCTCCTTCTTCTTCTCCTTCTTTTGTCTTCTGTTCCCTGCCACAAAAGCCAACCCTTTCTCTTTTGGGCTTTGGTTAGCGATCTCGTGTAATTCCATCTCACAGAATAAATCTTCTAATTTAATAATGGAAAGATCCTTGGATACCTTGTAAGCATCCACCATGGATGCCCACAAGGCACTTCTAGGAAAAGCTTTAAGAATATACCTTACGAGGTCGCGATTGTCTACCCTTTCACTGATGGAATGGAGGCCGTTGAGTATCTCCTTGAACCTTCCATGAAGCTCACTTACCTTCTCATTTTCTCCCATGGAAAGGTTTTGAAGTTGGCTAAGAAGGAGATCCTTCTTAGCTGTTCGGGTGTCTTGAGTTCCTTCATGAAGTTCTCTGAGTTTGTCCCAGAGATCCTTAGCACTTGTGAAGGGGCCAACTTTTATCAGTTGGTCCTTGGTCATACCGCATTGTAAGGTGACCACAGCCTTTGCATCAGCTTCTCCCTTTCTGACTTGCTCAGTAGACCAGCTCGAGAACTCGAGCTCTTTTCCTTCTGCATCCTTTGGTGGGGAGAAACCCTCCTTGACAGCAAACCACATTTGAATGCTTGTCTTCAGGTAATATTCCATTCGCGATCTCCAGTACTGGAAATCTGAGCCATCGAAGTAGGGAGGTCTGTTGGTGCTGAAACCCTCTCTGAAAGCCATCAGGTTTAGCTCTCGGATGTTAAGCCGTGAACAGAGCTCCCGGCTCTGATACCACTTGTTGGGCTAGAGAGGGGGGTGTGAATAGCCAAGACAAGGAACTTTGGCTCTTTTTAACTTTTCTTCTGCAGTTAAGGTTAGGCAGCGGAAACAAGCAGAAATACAAATACAGAAACAAAAATAAAACACAACAACCAGTCGCTAACACCTCGATGTACAAGGTTCGGGGATAACTTGCCCCTACTCCTTGGCGTGCTCGTAAGGTGAGCGATCCCTTGATCGTCGGCAGATCAAGCCCCGGTGTCCCGGATAGAACAGAGTCTCCTTCTCGGTGGAGAAACCTCTCCACAAGCTTCTCAGAATGATACAAGGTTAAGCACAGGAGAATACGAGAGGGACTCACTCAAAGATGTACAGGAACACTCAAGAGTAAGCTCTAAGAGATCTCACAGCAACAAAAAACACAGCAACACCCTTGCTTCTTTTTCTTCTATTCTGTTGTCTCTTCTTTTCGATCTCTTCAGCCGCTTCCTCTTAAGTGCTTCCTCACTGCCAAGTCTCATCCGCATCACTGAGCCATATCACTGAGCCATGCTTGACCCACCAACTCCACTGAGCACCCAGTCCACTGAAGTCCTCTTCAGCTGAGCCTCCGTCAGTCGCCAGCCGCTCCAATCGCCCGTTGAGACTTTGACAAGGCCACACAACCACTCCAGAGAAGGCTCCTCCTTCCTTGAGTGCTTGACACCATCCCTGTTACCTGCATACACTCCAACATAGGCTCAGCAAGGCACATCACAGGTAATGGAACAGTGTATGGTCGCGTTCAGAAACTTCTGACAGCGCGTTTGAATTAATGTTCAGATACTGATCGGTCACCAGACCGATCAGTGATGACCCTGATCGATCAGGTGATCTCCTGATCGATCCAGTGACTTTCTGATCGATCACCCTGATAGATCAGAGAAAGTTCCTGATCGGTCAAAGACCGATCAGGGGTTTCAGGCCCTTAGAGTCTCAAAGCACCTGATCGGTCAGTGACCGATCAGGGAACACCTTTGATCGGTCACACTGACCGATCATGGAGCAGCTGGACCGATCAGGATAGTCCCTGATCGGTCCAGGAGGGCCCTGATCGGTCCGTATGACCGATCAGGGTCTTCTCCCTCCTACTCACTGATCGTTCATCAGAACGATCAAACCTTCCAACAGAAAGGTTGGAAAACCTTCTGTTCACTCCCTGATCGTTCACCAGAACGATCAGGCTCCCTGGATTTCCCTGGATCGATCACCTGATCGATCCTCCAAAGAGACTCCGTGCCAACCGATCTCCAGACCGATCAGGCTCCAATTCAACTCAACCCGGCTTCACTTACCGGGGTTTCAGTCACCCGGCTTCACTCACCGGGGTTTCAATCACCTGGCTTCACTCACCAGGACCCAGCTTCACTCACCGGGATTTTTCCACCTAGCTTCACTCACTAGGACCTGGCTTCACTCACCAGGGTTTCAATCACCTGGCTTCACTCACCAGGACCCAGCTTCACTCACCGGGATTTTTCCACCTAGCTTCACTCACTAGGACCTGGCTTCACTCACCAGGGTTTCAATCACCTAGCTTCACTCACTAGGACCTGGCTTCACTCACCAGGGTTTCAATCACCCGGCTTCACTCACCGGGACCCGGCTTCACTCACCCGGATTTTTCCACCTAGCTTCACTTGCTAGGACCTGGCTTCACTCACCAGGATTTTCTTCACCTAGCTTCACTCGCTAGGACCTGGCTTCACTCACCCGGATTTTTCCACCTAGCTTCACTCGCTAGGACCTGGCTTCACTCACCAGGATTTTCTTCAATTCTTACTCAACCAAACTTAAATCGTTGTCAACACCAAAACAACAATCGGACCAGACTGCATCAACACAGGATATAATAGGGCAAATGGAAATATGGTGGAAGAGAGAGCTCGCGCGCATACCTGCGGAATGAGGAGTGGAGAGCTTATATAGCCGGGGGAGTTGGCAACCCTTGTCCGTGTCGACGAGACAAGGGTGCAGTACCTGTCAGCTCGTATGAGAGCACTTGGAAGTACTGCGGCATGGCACGGGGTGCTCAATTAGTACGGTGATACTGAATGGGCGGACTGACCGCGAGGTGTGTCAGGAATAGGTAAGGTGTGTTAGGATCGGGTCGGGTAATGGCCAGGAAGCATGGGCCGCCACGCGTCCGCCTGGGAGAGTTGAGGCGCAGGATACGCCCTGAGTCGGAGGTTTGTTGGGTCATGTCTGGCTGATTCTGCTGGATATCCGATTCGTGTGGTGCTGGGGGAGTGTGGGTCGTCACGCATCCGACTGGCTCGCCCGGCCCCAATCTGGATTGGGGCAGGGGTCAAGGTGACCGAGCCAGGAGGAGCTTGGGGTCGACCTGACTGACCCTGCTCGTCGCTGGTTGGATAGCACCCCGGGGAGCTTCCTGGCTCAAGGACCTTCCGGGTGAGGTCTTAGTCGATCCATCTGCTGGACCTTCATGGTGCCAGGGTGGCTGGTTGAGCGGGTCATACTACCCGTAGGCAAGGCCGGGATTATAAGCGTTCCCCTTGAGTCTAGTCGAAGGAGGTGACGAGTTCGACTGACTGGACTATTATCTGTTGAAGCGAGTCTGGCGCACCAGGATAGCCCGACCCCCTCTTGCAGCCCTTAGCGGCCCGTCGATGGGTAGGCATCCCGGTCGGCCGGGCGTGTCACATCATCTCTCCCTTCAACTTCTGCTACTCGGGATGTCCGAGCAGATTCAAATCGTGCGCATTAATTACCGCGGTTAATCGCTTCCACACGTGTCTTTTCCCCATCGCCTCCCCGAGCAACGAGGTGTCCGCCGCCTGTTCGTCGAATGATGAGATCGTGCGTGGGACACTTCGCCCCCGGGGTCTTTCTAGGCCTGATCGGACGGCTATCGCTAACTGCCGCCTCTTCTTCAATCTTCCATCAGACGGACGTCATGGCTCCTGGGGTCCTATAAATAGGCATTTACCCGACAACTTTTACCCCCGCCTTTTTACTTCTCATACCGGCACGTTGTCCTCCTGTCTAGGGTTCCGACGAAGAGCATTGTCCCGTCGTTCCCCTCCGGCGACCTCTACTTCAGTTAGATTTCCCTTTCCTGCTTGCTCCCGATGGCTCCTTCCTCCCTTCCTTCGGCCCCCTGGTATACCACCATAGTGTCAATACTTGAGCACCATGACCTCGAGGTGATTAAGGCTGACTTCCATATTCCTTCAGACCATCATCTTCTGTTGCCCGCTTCTTCCGACCGACCCACGAAACCTCCCCGACATTATATCACCATTTCCCGGGACCACCTGCAAGCTAGGATTTGCTTCCCGATCCATCCCTTCATCGTCGCCGTCTGCCATTACTTTCGCCTCAATCTGTCCCAATTGGCCCCTAACGCTATCCGTCTCCTCTGTGGGTCAGTCATCGTCTTCTCCCTATATCGGATTCCCCTTCGCCCTGACATCTTTTATTACTTCTTCTGCCCAAAAAGGCAAGAGCTAGGCGACTTTTTCTTCCAGGCTCGACCTGACACTTCCTTCCTGTCAAAACTCCCGACTTCCCACAAGGGCTGGAAGGAACGATATTTTTACATTCGCCCGGTCGCGTACCCGACCTGGCCGACTGGTTTTCTGGTGAACTTTCCTCATCCGCCACCTCTGCATAAGGATTTTTGAAATTTCCCCCAGTTCCAGTTCGCCTTTTCCAAGATCGGGAGCCGACATTTCCCGGGCGGGCAATTATTGCGTGAGGACATTATGTTCATGTTCGGGCTTAGCCCTGCGCCAGTTCAACGACCTGCTTCTTTCGGTAAGTTTCCCTTTTCTTCCCTTGCCTTCTCACTGTCAACTGATCGTTGTTTGCTTGGTAGCCGTTATGATGCACCCGGCTGCCCCTGAGGGGGGTTATGGCCTGGAGCCCACCGAGCTAGAGGCGTGTCTGTTGGAGCTGTTGAATGAACGAGATGCACGCGCGGCGGAACTGATAGATCGACTGGCGTGCTAGAGGAGGGTGAATAGCACTTTTTGTTGAATCTCTTCACCTACGTTGTTAGTTGCGTAGCGGAAATACAAATAAAATAAACTAACAATAGAAAACAATGTAACAACTTGATTTACTTGGTATCCACCCCGGACGGATGACTAATCCAAGAATCCGTCGGTGGATCAACCCCCGGATAACCTCCGGCTAGATTTGTCGCTCCTTGTGGGTGGAGAAACCTCGCCACAACACTTCGGACGCTATCTGATCACAAAATACTACTAACTCACTTTACCCAAGCGAGTTTCGTCAAGTAAGATAGTAGGAAACGAGCCCCTTTAAATAGGGCTCGAGTTTGGAACAACTGCTACCAGCCGACTGCCAAAATGGCAGTCACCTGGTCCCACTCAGATTCGACCGTTACAGTACAACGTTCGAATTTGCCAGCCTGTTCCAGCCTATACCAGTCGACTGCCAATGGGCCAGTCGACTGGGACACACCTAAGCCTAGGGTTTCACTCCCGAGTACAAATCTCTCCGCACTCAAACCCTCCCGGCTTAGCCCCTGAGTACAAACACGCATACTCAGACCGTCACAACCCAGTTGATTCTTCACCAGCAACCTTGACTGTTGCCTTCACGCCTTCTTCATCTTCGGCCCTCGTCCCTCAGATGCGCACGCAAGCCTCCAGCTTGCCTCCATGCCACCCTTCACGTACGCCTCAAAGTCCGCGCCCCTCGACTCATCATCCCTGCTATCCAATGGTCCCTCGGATGCCCACGCAAGCCTCTAGCTTGCCTCCATGTCATCCTTCACCTGAAGACATCAACCAGTTCCATGTGTACCTGTACACCTGCACACTCATGTACACATATTAGTCCAACACAAATCCTAACTTTACCATATTGCCCACACATCAAAATATCATGATCCTCCAGATCATCTCAAGGTCGATTGCCCCAACAATCTCATCCTTTTTGATGTGTGGCAATACGTTAAGTTAGGTAAACATATAACAATGATAATAGCAAAAATAATTGAAAATTATAGCATAATACACAGGAGGCAACCTCCCCCTTAACTTATGTTTTCTCCCAAATTTCAATTCTTATTACTAATCCCAAGTTAAGTTTTCCCAACTTAACTCTAAAGTTTCACAACCTAAACCAAGTTAGATTTTGACCTAACCTAACTTAACACTCAAGTTCTCCCCCTTTGACACCATCAAAAAAATTGCCCCAAGCAACCCTACCTCTGGTGCCAAATGGAACCAACCAGATTTCTGAAAATCCCTCAGAAATCACAAAGTCACAATCTGTCCACACTCCCAGTCGACTGCGACCCTACCAGTCGACTGATAGGCCATTTTCAGAATTTCCAGCCGAAATTCAGAAACGCATAAAAAATTCCAGAAAATCCAGAAGAATGTGAAACTTTACAAGCATGCTTGTTAAGGTATTCCTTACCCTAGAAAAATATTGGTTCATGAAAAACATCAACCGTGCTTGACTTTTGGTACAAACCTTAAAATCCTCAAATAGTGTCAAGTTTGTATCAACTTTGAAATCCAATCATGATTTCCTATATTTGCCAACTTCATTCACCTCTATTTGACACATAGAATGGTTTGTACACCTCCCTTTTTTATAAGGATATTGTTATTTCGAAAAAAATTCCCCCTCTTTTTCTCTCAAGTCTAGATGGTTATAGAAATAAGACTTTCCCCTGCCCTTTTTGATAGATATTTCATTATGTAACTTTGCAACCAATATATAGTAAATAATATATCCAATATAGGATTGCAAACCATTTAAAAAGCACATATAGAAAGAGCATAATTTAAAACCATAGGTTAAACACTTATCAAACTATCAAACAACATTCAAAACATCATTAAGTTATGATAAAATTTCCAATAACTTAAAAGAGAATGTATCATACATGGAACCATAAAAATAGTCATGAAATAAACATCTAAAAGAGTAACTAGGGCCAAAGCCCTGAAGTCATCCAAATAGTTATAATCATCAGAATGGAAAGTGTTTGAGAGAAAAGATACATCAAATAATAATGCTCTCAACACTAAACAACTCCCAAAAACTGCATCATCTGGTCAGAACATATGATCGTCACCGCCTGGAGGAGGAGGAGGAGGAGGAGGAGGAGGAGCCTGATAAGCGAGATGCAGCTGTCGCAGCATCTCGTACATGTCGTCCTGGCGGCTGGTAATCCCATAAACCGCCACCTCAATCCTCTGCTCAGACTGCTGTACTCCGTGAATATCCTCACGGATTCCGTGAGCATCCTCCTGAAGCCTGTGGACGTCTGATCGAAGCTGGGTGAACTTTGCACGTGTAACCAGCTCACCAGGCTCCTCATCTGAGCTCGGTGACTCTGGACGCTCCCTCCAGGCGAATGTCCCCTGCCGACTCTCTATACCTGCTAAGGGCAATTGGCGTGTGCCAATCTGATCATAGTCCTTGGACAAGTGCTTGACCTGACCACTGGTGACGCGAATACCGAATCGCAATTGGAAAAACTCAGTCAACACATGACAGAAAGGCATATAGATTTTCCCATTAACACTTTGGGAAAAGTGGAAAATGGAGGTAAATACATGAAGAGACACATCTATGTCCAACCTCCGCTCCAGAGCATACATCATTACTAGGTGAGGCAATTGAATCCTTGCCCTCCCCTTAGTAACAATGGGTAGGAGACATTCTACAACAATCTTGTATAGAACATGACTAAATGGACTCATGAGGTTGGCATCAAAGGTACGCTCAGATTCATGCCTATGTCTTCTAAAATAGTGCAAATGAATCTGATCGATGGTTACATCTGGAAACTCAAGTGGCTCAACAACATTGGGAAAATAAGTATTAACATTGTTTGAAGCCCGACACTCTAAGAAACTGGCCAAAATCATGGCTGTGAAGGGGATGGTAACACCGGCAACTCTTGATACATAAATATTATTTTCTGAGTCAACACAAGTCAAATTGGCATAGAACTCCTTGCATAAATCAATATTAACATCATGTTGACAATATACCAGTTGTTCTATGCCAAAGTGAGTGACCATCTCAATAATCTGAGGTATTTTTTCCTGAAAATAGGCTTTGTTTAAGTACCGACAATGCATTGGGACAAACTCATTCTCTTCAAACCTCTTTTTACATTCTAAGCTCCTAAATCTTGCCTCTTCTGGAGCTTGTGGACCTGGACAGGATGAACCTTCACCCCTAGGTCTCTTAGACACAACCCTAAGAAACCAAACACATGCATGCATACCAAGATATCCCCCCCCCAAAAAAGAGAAAATACCGAATCCCGAGACTGATACAAACTTTAAAATTTTCTAAATTGTATCATGAAACCTTTCCCAAAAGTTCTAATTTTGACCTCACCTTGATACTTCTTCCCATATTCATAATCCATTCATAGCATCAAGTTATATGGTATTTAGACATTAAAACCAATTTCTCTCAATTAAAATCCCTTTTTTAATCTTTTACTCTATAACTCTCCCTTTAGTGTGTCAATTCTCTAGGATTAAGACTAACATTAGCATTTTAAACCTCTTGGCACACCCTATAGTCCATCTAGTTTCTTAGAAGGAGACCACCTGAGATCCATTGACCATGGATCTCATTTTGGCTTCTAGAGCTCTCCCTTGAGCTCCTAGCCCTAGTTACCTTCCTAGGTACCTTATCCATAAGTGCAAAACCACACCGATGCTCCTCCGGTGCTTTTTGATCTTCTACTCTCACTCTCTTAATCCTATAGAACTTTTGCTTGGTCAACTCCTTCTCTTTTGCCTCAAATGATTTCTCTTTGCCATGTTTGACCTTTTCCTTACCATAGTCATAGGGTATCCTTGAATATAACATTTTATCAACATTTGCCCTTCTAGAATGATATCCTAAACCCAGCCTATCATTCTTAAGAGGTTGATCCTTTTGCATTATCCTTGTCCCTTTTGATCCCCTAATGAGTCTATCTAGGTTTTTCTCCAGTTGATCAAGTTTTGCTTTCAAGACTTGATTTTCCTTCTCCAAATTCCTAGCCTTAGAATCTTTTGACCTAACTTGATCATTTCTAGATCTACCCATTTTTCTAGACATATTCCCATTTTTCTTAGGGTTTATGCCTTGGTCCTTAGTCCTAAAATTCCTAGATTTATCATGAAACATAGAAGTTTTGGTGTTTTGGCATGTAAAAGTGTTTCTATTCTTATCTTGATATTTAAAGCCAAAATTACATCTAGGCAAGCAATCATTTATATTCCTAGCATTCATGAAAGAGCTTTGAATATAAGTAAAATTAGGGATTACCTCCCTTACCCTTGTAGCTCCCCCTTGATGTGAGCTCCTCTTTTTCTTTTCTTTTTTCTCCCATTTCCTTAGATGCTCCATCTTTTTGAGCTCTTTACTCCTTGGACACTTTGTATGGTAGTGCCCTAGCTCCCCGCATGTGAAACACCTATTTTTTTCTCTTTTTGAGCTTCCTCATTCCTACAACCCATATTAGAATTTAAATGAATAGATTTGGGCTTAGGAATTACCTCCTTTTTACCTAGTGGACACTTATCCTTATAGTGCCCCTTTTTGTTGCAACCAAAGCATGTGATATGTTCTTTTGATTTAACTTTGGTGGAGGTAGAGGCTAGGTTGACTTCCTCTTCAACCTTGGATAAAGAAGATGCTTCCTCTTGTTCTTGTGTAGATGATGGTCTCTCCTCCCCCTTAATCCTTGAGGTGGTGACCTCCTCCTCTTCTCTAGATGAGGTGGATGACCTCTCACTTTCTTCTACCACTCCACGAACCAATGAATTGATTTCTTTGGGCTCTTGAATTTGTGTAGGATTTCATGATATCCTTTGACTTTATTCCACAATTCATGTGCATCTCTATATTCACCAACACAACTCAAAATGTTATTAGGCAAAATATTTACCAAATTGCTAATTACCTTCTTGTTTGCTTTCGCTTGATCTTGTTGTTCTTGACTCCAATATCTAGGCCTAAGCCTCTTCCCGTGCTTATCCTTTGGTGTCTCATATAGCTCTTCAAGCACGATTCGAAGGTCCCACTCCATCCCGAACCATGTCTCTATCCTTGCCCTCCAACAATTGAAGTCTTCATAATCGTAGGGCGGTGGAGTGTAGATGTCGTCCCCAAATTTATACTCCATTGTTCTTTTCCTCTAGCATGTGCTCCCTCGGCAGTTAGTCCGATCAAGAGCGGTCCTTGCTCTGATACCAACTGATAGATCGACTAGCATGCTAGAGGGGGGTGAATAGCACTTTTTGTTGAATCTCTTCACCTATGTTGTTAGTTGCGCAGCGGAAATACAAATAAAATAAACTAACAATAGAAAACAATGCTAACAACCTGATTTACTTGGTATTCACCCCAGACGGGTGACTAATCCAAGAATCCGTCGGTGGATCAATCCCCGGATAACCTTCGGCTAGATCTGTCACTCCTTGTGGGTGGAGAAATCTTGCCACAACACTTCGTACGCTATCTTATCACAAAAGACTACTAACTCACTTTACCCAAGCGAGTTACGTCAAGCGAGATAGTAGGAAACGAGCCCCTTTAAATAGGGCTCGAGTCTGGAACAGCCACTACCAGTCGACTGCCAAAATGGCAGTCACCTGGTCCCACTCCTGGTCAGGTGGATTGGGCAAAAGTCCAACCGGAGGAGCCGGTTGACAAAAGGTAAACTCTCCTGAGAGGAGTAGGTGAGAACGCGTTCCCCGTCGAGGGAACAGTAGGCGTCGGTTAAACCTAGGGTTCCATTTGGGAGACCCGAAGTTAGAACCAAGACAGCTACGGCTGTAACTACTACTACAAGGATTGGGCACGAAGTCCTGGTCGAGGACTGGGCACGAAGTCCTGGTCGAGGACTGGGCACGAAGTCCTGGCAAGGGGATGGGCACCGAAGACCTGCTCGAAAGGTGGGCACGAAGTCCTGGTCGAGGACTGGGCACGAAGACCTGGTCAGGTGGATCGGGCAAAAGTCCAACCGGAGGAGCCGGTTGGTAAAAGGTAAACTCTCCTGAGAGGAGTAGGTGAGGACGCATTCCCCGTCGAGGGAACAGTAGGCGTCGATCGGTTCGACCTAGGGTTCCATTTGGGAGACCCGAAGTCAGAACCAAGACAGCTACGGCTGTAAATACTGACTAATACTTTTGCGTTGTTTGTTTTGGAACTAACCTTGTTTGCAGGGACCGAAGGAGTGTGTTTCTGCAGCTCAGAACACCCCAAATTAAGGAAAGGGATAGGCAACTGGGCTAGGCGCCCGGGAGGTCCCGGGTGCCCAAGGTGAAAAGCCAAAACAGCAATTAAGCAAGACTGCTTCAAAATCACACTGGGCTAGGCGCCCAGGAGGTCCCGGGCGCCCAAGGTCAAAGCCAAAGCGGTCATCGAAGCAAATCTGCCACGAAGCCACTGGATCAGGTCAACCTTGGCGCCCGAGAGGTCCCGGGTGCCCCAGTCAGACCAGGGGTTGAATCAAAGGGGATAAGCGCTGACCGAGCTGCGGATGGAGGTTCTCACAGCTGAAGGCACGTGTCAGGCGCCCCCAGCGAATCAGGTGCCCCCAGGAGCACTATATAAGGGTGCTCGACCCCAAGGCTTGAAGATCACTGCTTTCTAACGCTCCAAAGCTTTTCGTTCAAGCGCTACGCCCCAGCAAACTCCGACTTCGAGATCCAAGCGCCGACGACGACCCTCTGCTCCGAAATACGATCCACATCGGGCGTCGGTAACGAAAAGTGTATTAATTTCAGTTTCTTGATATAATATTGTACTTATCTTGTAAATCTCTTTGTGCGATTATAGTATTGCCCAAAGTAAACAGTCAAGGACCGTGGGCCTTGGAATAGGAGTCGACCGTGACTCCGAACCAAGTAAAAATCGCTTGTGTTCCTGTGTGATTGATTTATTTCCGCTGCGCATTTTCTTTTTCCTTAATCCGAAACGTTTTAACGATATTCACCCCCCCCCTCTCTATCATTTATCTCGATCCAACAGGAGCTTGGGGCCGACCTGACCGACCTGACCGACCCTGCTCGTCGTTGGCTGGATAGCGCCCCGGGGAGCTTCCTGGCTCAGGGACCCCCCGGGTGAGGTCTTAGTCGGTCCATCTACTGGACCTTCATGGCGCCAGGCTGGCTGGCTGAGCGGGCCATACTACCCGTTGGCAAGGTCGGGATCACTCACGACGGTGAATCGAAGAGGGCAACGACTCACGATGCATTGAGGGAAGGAGAGAGCGGAGCAGCGCCGTGGGAGAGGGAAAGAGAACCTTGCAATCGGGAGATGGATTGAAGAGGGCTTGCGGCGTCGATGTGTGCGCAAGGGCAGGCAGCGGTGATGATGAAGAAGGGGTGCTGCTTCCTCATGCTCAAGGGGATCTAAAGGGGAGTAGAAGAAGGAAAGCATGACGCGCGGCTGTGGAGGAGGAGATCAGCGCTGTGAGGAAGAGAAAGGAATCGGTGATTGACATCAGCGATGGTGAGAAGAGGGATCACGATGAGGAAGAGGCGCTGCATGTGCGGCATCGGTGATTTGCGAAGAGGAGTAAAGGATAGGGATATAAGTGCATCTGCACTGGTGTGCTCATTGAGTGTTATAAAGCTCAATGAACGTAGTGTGCATTAATGTCGATGTGGCATCAACGTTTAAACATTGACTTGATGAATGTGTTTATCGTATTATTTTATAAAAATGTGATAAGACATTTGACCAGAATCGATTGACATGTGACATGAATCAATTAGGGTCGTACCTAATTGATTGGGCAGACACGCAATCGTCTGCCTAATTGAGCAACTTGGGTGTCTGTCCACTGCCCAATTGATTGGCAGTCCAACTGCCCAATCGATTGGGAATTACAATTTCTTACATTGCCTGGCATCCCCAATCGATTGGGGAATGCTCCCAATTGATTAGGACTTGTTTTAATTGATATCGCGACGTCTTGAATAGATTTGGGAATCAATTCGAGAGGTAATATCGGCTAGGTAACGGCGAATAAATTTATACAACGGCCACATAACGACTATTTTAATAAAAAAAAATTAAATTTTCATCTATAAATAATTATCATCTTACACAACTCATTTCAATCTTCAAACACCTAAGTCTCTCAAAAAATCTCCTCAAAAAATCTCCTCTGTATTATTTTCTATCGAAATAGATGAAAATAATCGAGGATTTTGTAGAAATTTTTTAGAAATACTTCTTTCCAAAATTCATAAATTTCACCAAATTATTCATATTTTTCATATCTACCAAATTATCTATATAATC
The DNA here is from genome assembly GCA_024364735.1 of Boesenbergia rotunda. Taxonomy (NCBI): domain Eukaryota; kingdom Viridiplantae; phylum Streptophyta; class Magnoliopsida; order Zingiberales; family Zingiberaceae; genus Boesenbergia; species Boesenbergia rotunda. Next base: position 40,898 of record JAGFNQ010003406.1, on the reverse strand, counting down.
CATACCCGTCAAATAACCCATATAGTCCATATCCACCAAAAATAATCCATATCCACAAAATTATTCATCTAATCCACCTACAATCGGTATGTCTTTTGTTGGTGTAGTTTGCACTAATAATCAAACTCAAGTTTTGATGCATGACAAATAAGTTAAAGTTAAGTTTGTGGTTATCTAACCTTGTTACCAAGTGTGCAGGATTGAAATGCTTAGTACCTGACACCAGGCTGAAGTCTAGGGTGGTGGAGTCTTGGCAAGAAGTCCAAGGTAGTGGAGTCTTGGTAAAAATCCAGTTGGGTTCGAGAGGCAAACTGCTGGTCGAAGTCCAGGGTGGTGGAGTTCTGGCAAAAGTTCAAGTTGGTAGAGACTTGGCAAAAGTCCTGGTAGGTTAAAAAGTTAATTAAATATGCACAAAGGAAGTGAGGTAAGTCACTGAAGGAGCGAATTTCGGTAAGGACGAGTCCCAGTTGGGACTTTAGGCGCGGTCCAACTTAAAACCATTTCGGATCTCTAGTTGAGACTTCTGACTAGATCTTGGTCTTGGGAAGATAGGGTCGATTTAATATTCATTACATTTAGTACATGTTGTGTGTTTACTAACCTTATTTTACAGGGTATATTTATTTTTGGACTAAATTGATTTTATAAGGTTTTTTTTGCAAAAGTTCCCTCAAATGAACAGTACTCGAGGTGCCTCAATTGGGACCGAAAGTGCCTTAGGTGGATGAGAGCAGCTCCGTGAAGTCTATGCTGAAGATGGAATTTCACCGAGCTGAGCCGCCTTAGTTCAGATCCGAGACGCTCAGTTGGGAACTGAGTCGCCTTACTTTTGATCTAAGGTGCCTTCCAATGAATGAGCAACGACAACAATGGCTTCGAATCAAGGATTGAATTTCTTTGATCTGAGGCACCTCGATTGGGAACTGAGACACCTCATACATCCTATATAAGGGAATTGCTGCCAAAGCTCGACAACAAGACTTGTCTCAACCACTTTTAGCTCACGCACTCATCCTGCTTCTACTTCCTCGTCTTCCTGTTGTGGCCCCGCCTCGACACGACTACGTCCAACCACTGTCGGAAGATCAACTCCAACACATAAGCTAATCAAGAGTTCTATACTTGTGTTGGGTAACAAATTTAGTTATTTGTGCTTAATCAAGTAGGAAGTGTAGGATTGTCACACTTCCTACCCATATCTTGTTAGATCGTGACAAGCAAGCTAGAGGGGGGGTGAATATCTTTTCTCGATTTCTACCTACGATGTTAGCGTGCGCAAGCGGAAACAATAACAATAAAAACAACCAAACGCTAACACGTTACCATTTACGTGGTTCGAAGATGACGCTCCTACTCCACGGCAGTCTATAAGGTGGACGATCCCTTGATCCTTCGGTGGATCACTCCCCGGATGCCCTCCGGCTAGCTCGTGTAGCTCCTTATGGGTGGAGAAATCTCGCCACAATCCCGGACACACTTCCTGAGCACAAAGACTACTATTTGGCCTTTGACCAAAGCCAAATTCGTCAAAGCTCCCAGCCAAAACGAAGCCCTTTTAAATAGAGCTTAAGTCTATTTTGGCCGCCACCAGTCGACTGCTCCCAGGGCAGTCGACTGCCCCCACCCAAATTCGACTGTTGCAAGCCCAACATTCAAATTCTTCAACCACTACCAGTCGACTGCCCCATTGGCAGTCGACTGATCTTGCTGTGGGATTTACCAGTCAACTGTCAGAATCCCAGTCGACTGGCCTACCTAGGTTCCCTTCCCGAGTACAATTCTCTCCGCACTCGACCCTAGGATTTCCCCAAGTACATTCTCTCAGCACTTGTACTCTCACGACTCAGTTGACTCCTCACCAGCAGCCTCGACTATTGCCTTCGCGCCCTCTTCGTCTTCGGCCCTCGTCCCTCAGATGCGCACACAAGCCTCCAGCTTGCCTCCATGTCATCCTTCACGTACGCCTCGAAGTCCGCGTCCCTCGACTCATCGTCCCTGCTATCCATGGTCCCTCGGGTGCACACAAGCCCACGGCTTGCCTCCATGCCACCCTTCACCATACCCAAAGCCGTCCAGCTAAGTTAATATGTGTAACCTACAAACCTACACACTCACATACACATATTAGAATACAAGGGTAACCCTAACTTAAACCCTTTGCCCAAACATCAAAACACATGGTCATTCCAGACCATAGATTGCACTACAAGAATTTTTGCAATCAACAACGCCCAATCGACAACGTTTTTTAAAAAAAACGTTGTCTTTTTTTGTTTTACAACGTTTTTAGTGAAAAGCGTTGTCTATGTGTTTTACTTTTTAATAACGACAACGTTTTATAATGATGCGATGTGCTTAGTGTTGTGGTTTCGGATGAAAGACAACGCTGTTACAAAAGCGTTTTTTAAAAGCGTTGTCGTATTTCCCGCTAAAATAAAAAACACATCCCCTCCCTCCACCTCGCTCATTGCCAACCCTCGGCGGCTCGCGAAAAATCTCTCCGCGCTTCTTTTCTCCGCGAAATATCTCCCTCCACCTCCCTCCACCTCCCTCATTGCCACCTCCCTCGTCCTCTCCTCTCCACGAAATCGACATTGTGTACGATCTGATGAACATACATCTTCTCCTAGCTCACCACCAAGAAGTATCCTCCACGAGCTCTTCGTCCGTCGAGTGGAAACTGAACCCCAGCGGCAGCATCACGATGCTCGCCACTACCCTCTCCATCTCTCTCTCTCGTAGTCGCCGACGTTCTGACTCTGTGGCGGTCAGATTTCAAGCTTCTGCTGGTGACGCTCGGGGAGAAGGGGGTTGCAAATTACTACACCAAGGTACATCCTCCTCGAATCACACTTCTCTCTTACCGCTTTGGGAGTAAGATCGATAGATTCTAAAACCCTAGGCATTTTCCAGTTTAGGGTTTCCGAAATCCTTAAGGGTTTCTGAAATGGAATGTATGCTACTTCCAGATTCCCAGTGTCTGTTGCAACCCAAACCTGGAAGTACAACAGTATGCTATTAGGTGTACTAGATCAGGTGTTCTAAGAATCTACGAATGAAATAAAAGAAATAAGATGATCACAAGAATAAACTACAAAATGCAACAAGAAGATAACTTTGATTGTATTTACCTCGGTTACATATATAACCTCGGTTTGGTTTGGAACAATACAAAATGCCTTATATAATCCAAAAGGTTTTGTTGTGAGATTCAAGTTAAAATGCCTTATATAATCCTGTTTCTTAGGATTTGATATTGTGGTTTTAATGTAGCTTAGCGAAACAAGCTTCCCAAAGGCAGAAGTCTCAAAAGGCTAAGTCTAAACCACTAGAACTACTAAAAGATGTAAATGATGTCCGTGTCATTCGGCGGAATCTCGTATATGTATCTGGTGTTCCTGTGGCTTTAGCAGACGAAATGGTAACATTTTTGTTACTTATATAATGTCACCCCTCTACTTTCATGGTAGATATTTATCTATCGGTTTTCCTTCTAGAAATGTTCAAATTTAAAGATGATATGAAACTTTTAAAGTTCTCAGTGGCAATTTACTGATTAAGATTTCTAAAAATATTAGTTTGATCTGGCTACACTTCTATATCTATTCTTTTTTCCTACAGAATCTCAAAAAGAGAGAATATTTCGCCCAGTATGGTAAAATTGTAAGAGTTGTTGTAGTTCCACCTTCAGAGGCCTTCTTGAATTTTCGTATCATGTAAGTATTCAACATCTCAAGTAGATGCATATCATCAAAAATAGATAATTTGTGCCACAACTGCTTCATTGCAAACAATAAAATAAGACTTAGGTTGTTATTAGGTACATTATGTCAATCAATAACTTAGCTCTTAATTGATCTATGCCCCAATAAGCTGGCAATTTGTCTCTCTGTGGTCTCCAAATCAACTAATATCAGGAACATCTTTGTGCCTCTTTTTAGGTGACATCAGATATCTGACATTCAACTAATTCTGGGGCACCTTTGTGCCCTCCTTTAAGATGTCTTTCAATTGGAGAACCATTTTCTTGTTACATTCTTATATTGGAGAATCTTCTAGTTCAAGTTTTAGCTTCATTATAAATTGTGTTTTCCACATTTGTTTCATCGTGTCTTTAACCTTCCTGGAGAGAAATTTGCTTTTCATGCCATTCATATCGAATACGGATTTCTGATTTTAATATATCTCAAGATAACTTGATTTGTGGTGTGTCCTGTGTCTTTATATGTGGAAATCTGGGGCATAATTTGGATGAGAGGTTCTGGATCATCTATTCGGAAAAAATATATTCCAAATCATTCTTTGGAAACAATATTCTAATTCCAATTGGAGTCATACTAAGGAGATAACTTGATTTGTAGGAGGTAGTTACTATCTTTTTTAATGCAGGATCCATAGTTGGATACTTGAACTATTGACTGTATTCATGATTTTTTCCTACAAAGTTTTGACATTGTTCTTCCACTTGAGAATCATTTAGAATGTTATGATTCTTGACATGATTACATACTCAAATTCATTCCGCTTGCCAATAAACTTGTATCTGAGCAATTAATTGGTTCTTCTGATTTGAATTTTCAAGCTAAACCAAAATATTTTTACACAATTCAGATGCTTGTTGGATTCTAAATCAGCTTGTCTTGCCCTCCCTCCCCTCTTCCTCAGAATGTAGCATAATTTTGTCTTAAAGTTGAACTCTACATTCCTGCTTTGATATCCAAAAACATATTTATGAGGCACATTTAGTGATAACTTTTGAGTATCTTTGTTAAGTCTTTTTGTTTAGATATATTACATTCTCCAAGGAGGACGAAGCTCTTAAATGCATTGAAGCTGTAGATGGCTTTATTTTAGATGGTAGTCCTTTAAAGTAAGTGTCACTATTGTCTTATCTATACATTGTACAGAAGTATGCATTCTATAATCTTAAATTTGACCCTGTCCTTGTAGAGCATGTTTTGGTACTACAAGATACTGTCATGTCTGGCTAAAGAATGGGATAATATCTTCAGCAAAATGGATAGATCTCTTTTGAATTTTCTAGTATACACTTCATTGAATTCATACAGAATTGTCATTATATATATAAGATTTGTGATTGATTCTATTTTTAGGAAACTAATATTGTGTGCTCACTGATTCAGCGCTGTAAAAAACAGAACTGTCTATATATGCATGATTCTTGTCCCGAAGAAGATATATGTATGAAAGATGAAGCTCCTTCAGTATGCACAAGGTACTATTGTGGCATCTTTTATTTATTTAAGATCATATCTCCACCTAGGATCTTGGCACTTTGGATAGTTAATAGAAGAAGCTAACAAAACTATAAAATTTCAAATAAAAAGTAAAAAGAAGTAGATTTAAAATGCTAGAAAATCAAAACACACTAAACTAGAAGATAATCATAGAAGCTATGCTGCTTTCAAATTGCAAAGTTGTAAGTACAAACTTAATTGGAAAAAGTTGGCAAGTTTGTCATTCTTTCAATAGAATTTCACATTTAGAACTCATTCAAGCTAGTGAGTCAGCAATCCTTGAAAAAGTTGAGTGATTGTAATATTACTGGAGTGCATCAATGGTTTGTTTGAGTTTGACTAATTGGTTTATTCAGGAAAACTGAAATTTTGGCATTAGATGTTAGTATGTGGTGAAATTTGTCAGTTTTATTCTGTGAGTATATGTTTCTCAAACAAGTTTCCCGACTAGTTTAGTAGGCCACATGTTGACACTTAGAAAAGGATGAACATGTCACACTTAAATGAATTCTTTAGGCCAAGTGTGTGCACATGACAATTAATGATTGTGATAACTGAAACAAATAGAATGCATGTGAAAATGAAAAATAAGCAATGCTAACACAAGATAACAAGATATAATGTAATTTGGAGACTTGCTCCTACTCCACATCCTATGACATCCGGTACATCACCATTAAATAAAATCCACTGAAACACCAAATAAAATCCATTAAAACATTCTTTTAAATGAGATAGTAGCTAAGCCTCCTAATTTACAAATGAGGATGAAATCATAATGATGATGAAACCTTGATCTGATGGATAGGATTTTGCAAGTTTGCTTAACCCAACAAAGGGATTTCTAAAAAGTAGAAAGCTTATGAGCTTATGAAAACAATAAACAAATATAAAATTTGAGAACAAAACAATATCTAACATCTTTCCCTATGAAATGAAAAAAAAAGAATAAGGGAGTGAAAACTATTACTAAAGAACTTGAAGGAATGAATCAGAGCCTCAATATCAACTCAAGCTCTTGGATATGATTTGAGCACTTGATCGTAAAGCACAATCAAAATACTCTTTAAACTGTATAGATCAATTCCTAAATCAATTTCAACAAGTTTTATACACCTTGGTCCAATGTTCACTTACAAAAGGGTGAAAAAGACAACTTCAGTTGACTACCTAGCTGTTTCAGTTGATCAAACCATTTAAAAATCAAATGTTGGAACTTGAAACCAATAGGTATCATTTTGAACAACTCAAAAGGGTGCCAATTGATTTATCATCTTAGAATCAACTGCATGTCATCCACGTTTACCCTCAAATAGAACCCTTTTGTTACTTGAAACCATGATGCCAATCAACAACGTTGTTCAAGTTGACTGGACTAACATTCCAATCAATTGACACAATTTGGGCAACCCCTTAGACAACTTACGAGCCTTGTAAACTGCTCTAAAATATGACCTGAGCTGCTTATAAAAATTTGAGTCGAGAACACCATTAAGTCAAACTAACATTTAACCCTGTAGTCAAGTCTTGAAAGTCAAACTTAACTCCTTACAATGACACTTTAAAATGAATGTTCATGAGGGACTCCAACTCAATGATTTTGTTAAGTTACAAGACATTGAAAATAAATAAGCTCTAGGTAATTATACACTCCACCTATATCACATCATCTACCAAAGAGAAACCAAAATACAATATAAGTTCACTTGGTCTTTGGGTCGATGACAAGCCTTTCTGCTCGAACTCATTCTACAGGTCTTCACATCTCCACTCACATACGGGTGCTTTCCAAGCCATAGCATTCATCAAGATTAACGAGTATGATATGCATTGATCAAACATCAAAATGATTATTGCTAATAACAAAGGAGAAACCAACATAATATGGTTTTAAAGAGCCACCATTTGAGCCCCCCAGAGCATGGTGCGATGGTAATAGGTGGGATGGGTTTACCATGCAACAGGGTTTGAAACTCTCACTCAACACATCATACACTTGTAGTGTTCGAATTACTCATGATGCTGGTGTTGGGTTGTCCGCCCGAACCCATTTGGGCTTCTCGGATTTACCTTGGTGGTCGATAGAAAACTTTCGTCCGGCTAGACCGATCACTCTAGGATTAGTCGGATCGCAAGAGCTTTACCTGGATTACCCAAAAAAAGAGTCACCATTTGAGTTACATAGCTTAAGTAGAGTTTGAAGGGTCTGCATAATGGTCGTATATGCAAACTATGCATGCAATAAAAAAATCTTATTTGATTCATTTAAACTAACTTAAAATTACAAAAAGAATCTAGTGCCAGTGAAGATTTTGTCTTTGGAAGCTCACAGTATCAAGCTGAGTCTTTTTTCTTGGGCGAGAGTAACATTTACAGAAATGTTACAGATTTGCTGGAAGATAGTAAATTATCAGATGAAGCAGGTAAATGTTGGGAAGAGTATGGCATGGTCTCTGATATGTTGTCTCTCAATCTAGCCCATGTTGATCACATAGTAGGTCCTCTTGCTAACTGTGCTACCTATGTTAAAGATGACTACCCTTTCATATGCGAGACAGAGGCTTCTTTCAATCCCAACATGAATCATGATATGTTAAAGTCATGTTTTACTGATTCTGGCATTTTGAATGTGGAAAACTATATCTGTCAAGGTAATCTGCAGGAAAATAATGCAACTTGTTTATATACTCATTCAAACAAAGGTTTATCTGTCCCACATTTCACTGAATGCATGTCTCTGTCTGCCAAAAGCCAAGATCACCATAATGTTTCTTTTGATGGGATGTCAAATGAATCAAATATACTCTTCAGTTCATATCAATCAGGTGAATTGATTTTCTTTTCTCATTTTGGAAATTTCTTTCCCTTGGACATTCAAGGTTTTAAAGTCAAACTAGTCTTATTCAATGCTCATGATCATCAATTTCCTTTATTATTATTATATTTTTTTTTGTAATTTGTAAACTTGTTCCAAAAGTGACAATTAAAACATAGATTGCCAAATGTTTCACCATATATATGTTGGTCGGAGTAGATTGTCATTTAGAATATGAGATGGCAATCAATTAGGATTGTGGTAAGTATTTTGCATGCACTGGTAGCTTTTGAGCATTTGATCGAGTTGTGCATCCAAGCTTTGTCATCAGTGCATTAGTTACTTGGATGCACGAGTGGGCTTTTTGTTTGACACTCTTCTCTCCTCTTCGGTCCTTTTGGATGGACCTACTATTCAGCTTTCAAATTTTACAGGCCAGAATATTAGTTTCAATGTTTGCCATTTCATGTTGTGACTAGGTTTTTTTTTCTTAGCTCTATTCTTGTATTACTTCTATTTTTAGATATTTGATGCTTGCTATGTATGACAAGTTTAGTAATTTAACTGGCCACTTTCTATCTTTCTAGTGTCTGTGATTGGATTAGGCCTTCAGCAACCATATTTTGGTTTGACACCAAGGGTTTAAATACTGGACTGATACTGTTTTTGTCATTGAAAATTCAATGAAAGGAAAAAAAACAACATTTGATGCCCAGCTACATGATCCAATGACTTCAATCTACTCCCTTGGCTAGACGTGTAGACTCCATTAGCATGTACTGGAGCAATTCTCTTCTAAGCCATACATGACACGAGTCTAATGCTATGCAATGATTGGATTGTCAGAAATTTTAAAAACTCTTCTGTAAGTTGAAAGATAAACAAAGTCAATGCATCCTCATTGCAGATCTTAGGTAGGAATCTCGGACGGTAGTAAATTGATGAACACACAAAATTGAAGATTGTATAGTCCTGATTAGCTCTGGTTTAGATGAGTATTGTCTTGTTTGAATAGTTGCCACAAGTTAATTAGATTTAAGTTCTGTGACACTGCAACTGTTCTTTTGGTATGTACCATGCCAGAAGTGTTTGACAAGTGTTCTTCCTATTTTTAGCTGAGTTAATGATCTGTTATTAGATGCCTCCATAATTAGTTTTATATGATTTACATCTGGATTATTTAGAAACATCTAGGTTAACTCTCCAGTTGTATATACTTAATATGTTCCTATATGTTTGCATACTAATGTGCCTGATATTGGCTTGGTTGATTTATCTTTCTTTTGAAGCTTCTTTGGGTACAAATATCTCTATTTCATTTTAAACAATTTAATAGTTGCATGCTTAGAATTTTGACTTGTATGTTTATATTTGTTACGGCAAAATAATTACACCATACATGTTCAGATATAACGTAATGGAATTGGGTGCATTTTTCATTCTTTTAAGCAATCTATGATTTGGCAGGTTCCACTTCAAAGTTGAAGGGATCTCAATTTTCTGCATGTCCTACTCTAATTAGATCAATCCCTGATATTCCTACCCATGTTGCAGATTACTCAGATCCACAGTATGATGCTACGACACAGTTTTCTGGCGGGAACATGTTGCAGTCATCTCAGCTGATTTCTCCTAATTTTGGCTCGAGCACGGTTGGGTTTGGCAAAGGTAATCAACTGCCAGAATTAAGAAATTTATCTGAGAAAATACTAGCAAATAAGAATCGATCAGCAATCTTAGATAGCACCTACCAGCAAAATGTAATGAATGATTACGATTTTCTGTGGGGACCTCGTACTGTCGACGATTATACTGTCAGAGAGTCCATGGATACAAAAGGAAATTCGTCAGACATACTAAATAGACTTCTTCCCTGATCACTTTGACAGTTTGACGTAGCCACTTATGATGTTTGTATTTTAACATAAATACAAAATGCAACAAAAGGTCAGTGTTACATTGATTCTGTTTATCATAATCTCTAATAGTTCATCTAGGTATGCTTTATATTTTTTTTAGTTGTCACATATGGAAGCAGTCTTATTTGTGTGTATATAATCTTTTATCCCAATTTATTATTTTTATGCAGTGTTAAAGCAGATCGAGTTAACAAGCAGCCCCAAAGAACAACTTGTGAATGATGAAGTTTTATAGAACTTGTGAATTGAGATATTTTTTGTATTTAATATGGTATACAAACACTTTTGTAAATAATGCACTGTATTATAAGTGAATTTTGTAAACTATTATCAGTGTAAATTGTGAATATTATCAATTGTGAATAAAAATGCTTGTAAATTGTGAATATTGTAAATTGTGAATATTATCAATTGTGAATAAAAATGTTTATAAATTGTGAATATTATAAATTGTGAAAAACACTGCCTATTAAAAAGACAACGTTTTTAAAGTAACAATACACAACACGATTTTTGCGTTGTCTTTGTGCCAAACCACAACGCTTTTTCCGCGTTGTCTTTGATACCCGACTTTTAACAACAACGTCAATAACAACGCTTTTTAAAAACCAATAGACAACGCGAAAAAAGCGTTGTCTTTGCTCCAAACCACAACGCGGAAAAAGCGTTGTCGTAGATATACTTTCTACAACGGCTTCATCAACATCGCTTTTTAAGCATTAACGACAACGCGGAAAAAGCGTTGTTGTTTAACTTTTTTCTTGTAGTGTTGCCTCAACATATCTTGTACTTGATCATTCTACTGGGAGTCTACCGGTAGAGGGTGCTAGTGGATTTTCCATCGGAAAGGTCCAAGGGACCTCAGCCTTGCAGTAGGAGTCGTCGAAGGCTCCAAAGCAAGTAAAATTAACCCGTGTTCGCGTGATTGCTTTTTCATTATTTTTCACTATGCATGTACTCTCTCTTTCGAAAAGTGAATTGGTTTTTAAGACATGTGAATCACCCCCCTCCCCCTTCCCTCTCATGTGCAACGATGGAAAATGAACCATTTACTCTAACTTTTGTGCTAGAGACTCAATTGTCTAACCATGAATCCCTAGTTGAGCTTGTAAATTTAGAGAAGGCGGATTCTGGCACTGTAGGTGGAAGAAAATGATCAACATGGAGTAAGTTTGAAGATGAGGTTTTAGTGAGAATCCAATTATCGGCAATTATCAGAAGGTGGATGATTTTTGGGGTCGTGTTGCAATGAGAATCATCCTCCAGGTACACCCAACAGAATTGCAAGTATCATACAATTGCATTGGTATAATACCATACAAAAAAGGTATATCACTTCACCACAAATTACAATAGTGTTTATAGTGCGTATCGTAGTGGCCACAGTGATGAGGATAGATTGCGACTTGTGTATGAAAAATATCACGAGGAAAATAATGACATTGTATTTAATCTCGAGCATGTATGGAGAATTGTAAAAGATTGTCCAATGTTTACTCCACAGTTTATTAATCAACGTGTTTGCAGAAAGAAGGCAAGAACCTCGGAGTTGAGGGCTAGCAACACCTTATCTAATCAAGATGCGATTTATATGTAGACTTAAACGAAGAAGAAACTCATCTAATAGGTCAAAAGACAGCAAAAAGAAAGAGAAAAGGCAAAATGAAATCAGATATTAAAGGTATGCTAACAAATTTGGATACTATATTTGCAAAGTTTACTAAGTATACAAGCATAAAAATGGTTGAAGTTTGAATGAAACAAAAATAACTCAAAGTTGAGAAGACGAAAGCAAAAGGTGCTAAAATAAAGGCAAAAGTTGCCTTAGCCAAAGTTCAACTAAAGGAATATGAAATTCTTTCGAAAGACACTTCACGAATGATAGAGGAGCAACTTATCATCTATGAATATCTATTTCAACAGATTAGGGAGAGATGGAATATGTAATTTTTATCTATTATAATTTTTAATTATTATATATTTCAATTAATGTAATTTTTTATTATTATCCTTTTCAATTAATGTAAGTTTATATTGTTTTACTTTTTCAATTCATTTATAATTCCTGGCCAACTAATATAACCGTTGCAAACTAGCCGTTGGAATATAACGTTGTAATATAGATGTTGGAATATAACCGTTATAATATAGCTGTTAGAATATAAGTGTTGATAAGAAAAAAATAAATAGACATCTTGCGCTCTACAATTCTTCATTCTAAGAATATACTAGCTCTGGATTCGTTTCCTCCAAAATATCCTAATCTTCAAGTAGCACCAGCTCTAACTTGACAAGTGAAAATGAAGTCCATGTCGAAGTTGTTGACGAAAGTTATGATCTGGGATATGAGCTAATGTCATTGATACTTCAACAAAGTCGATGAATAGTTGAAGCATATCAAAGTAATAACGAGATGTGACAAAAAAGATGGTTCATCCAAAGAAATTGTGAAGTCGGGCATGCGAGGCTCTTCAATGATTATTTCTCCACAAGCCCAGTGTATCCAGATCAAATATTTTGAAGATGATTTCATATGTGAAGAGATTTATTTTGTCGTATAGTGAATGCACTTGAGAGTCGTTCATCATATTTTCAGCAGTGAGATGATGCTGCGAGAAGAAAATACTTGACACCACTACAAAAATATGTTGGTGCAGGAAGCACCATATCGAACCTTGTTTTGATATTGGCAAAGGATTCAAAGTTAAGTTTATTGGTGATCTAACAATGTTACTCAAGTGTGCAGGAAAAGCCCTAGCAAAGGGCTGCTAGGCACCTGGCGAAGGACTGTCAGGAAACAAAGTCCTAGCGAAGGGTTGCTAGGCACCTGGCGAAGGACTGCCAGGAAACAAAGTCCTAGCGAAGGGCTGCTAGGCACCTGGCGAAGGAATGCCAGGATACAAAGCCCTAGCGAAGGACTGCTAGGCACCTGGTGAAGGACTGCCAGGATCCAAAGACCTAGCGAAGGACTGCCAGGATCTAAGACCTAGTGAAGGACTGCTAGGCACCTGGCGAAGGATTGCCAGGATCTAAAGACCTAGCGAAGGACTGCTAAGCACCAGACGAAGGACAGCTTGGTACTGAAAACCTGGCGAAGGACAGCTAGGCACCAGGCGAAGGACAGCTTGGTACAAAGCCCTATTGAAGGACTGCTAGGCACCAGGCGAAGGACAGCTTGGTACTGAAGACCTGGTAAAGGAATGCTAGGCACCGGGCGAAGGACAGCTTAGTATCCAAGACCTGGCGAAGGACCGCTAGGCAAAAGTCCAATCGGAGGAGCCGGTTGGCATCAGGTACATTCTCCCGAGAGGAGTAGGTGAGGACGCGTTCCCCGTCGAGGGAACAGTAGGCATCGGTTCGACCTAAGGTTCCATTTTGGAGACCCAAAGTCAGAACCAAGACAGCTAAGGCTGTATAAAACTAACACATTATTGTTTTATATTGTTTTGGACTAACCCTGGATGCAGGACCGAAGGAACGAGTGTCTGCAGCTCAGAGAACCTCAAAGGAGTGAGACAGAGGCTGAGTAGGGCGCTCGGAGTGTCCCGGGCGCCCCCAAGGTGAACACAAAATAGATAAGCAAAAGAATTGCTTCTGCAGCTCATGAGCAGGGCACCCCCGTGCTCCCGGGCTCCCCCACTGCTCCCGGGCGCCCCGGATGGTCCGGGCGCCGCCAGGTGAAGCTAACGAAGCAGATCCCATCGAAGCCAACGGATAAGAAGAGACCCGGTCAATTCGGGCACCCCCAGCGTTCCGGGCGCCCCCGTCAAAGCCTGATCCCGAGTTTTAAGGGATCAGAGCTGACCGAGAGGGAAGCGGATCGGCCGACACGTGGGGGGCGCCCCCGACGTTCCGGGCGCCCCCAGGGGCTATAAATAGGCCCTCGACCCCAAGGCTTCGAACAACGAATTCATCCAACGCAGTCACGCTCTTCTGTCCCCGCGCTCTGCTCCGGAAACCTCCCGACTCGAGATACAAGCGCCGACGACGTCCTGCTGCTCAGAAAATATAATCTACATCGGACGTCGGTAAAGAAGAGTTACTTTTAAATTTACTGCACTAATTTTGTAATACAATTCTGTAAATTATTTTTGCGAACTTATAGAATTGCCCGCAGAAAACGGTCAACGACCGTGGGCCTTGGAATAGGAGTCGACCTAGGCTCCGAACCAAGTAAAACTACCTGTGTTTGCGATTGTCTTTATTCCGCTGCGTACTTGCTCTAGTTTTCATCCGAAAAGCGTTTTACGATATTCACCCCCCCCCTCTATCGTTTCTCTCGATCCAACAAGTGGTATCAGAGCGGGGAAGCTCAAATTTGGTGCAACCACCAATTTGAGAGTTTTTCGAATTTTCAAAATTATTTTATCTTTTTTAATCTTTTCTCGTTAATCGAAGTGGTGCAACACCACTCGATCTTTATTTCAAATAAATAATATCTGTAGGTGTGTTTAAAATATCCTTACGCCTTTTTCAATTTTGAATTCTTATTTTCTCACAATTACTCAGAATTGATAAAATGAACCATTTTTGAAAATTTGTCATAAATTTTTTTAATTATTATTTTAATATTTTTCTCGAAATTCGTGCTAAGCAAATTTTTTTCCAAACAGTAAATTCTTACTTTTTCATCATTAATCAAAATTGATAAAGTCAACATTTTCAAAAAAATTTCATTAATTTTTATTTTATTTTATTATTATTTTACCTCGAAATTCGTGCAAACACTTTTATTGAGCTAGTTTTTTCTCTCTCCCGCACTACTAATCCAAGACCAAGTCTTGGTACATTTTTTGTGTTTCTTTTGTGTACGAGGTATAAACTAAATGGCCAACCAAGAATGGAACAGTGCCCGTCCACCGCTCTTCTCTGGCGAAAATTTCAACTCCTGGAGAAATCTAATGGAATCCCACCTGAAGGCTAATCTGGATTTATGGTTGATAATCCAAACAGGGTTCACATTCCCCACAGAAGAAGGAACATCGATCACTTGGGACAAACTGGATGAACCAACACTGAGGAAGATCGAGACAGATGCAAGGGCTACTGCAATCCTACAATGTGGCCTAACCAATGAAGAATTGAAGCGGGTCGGATCCTTCAGATGTGCTAGAGAAATCTGAGAAAAACTGATTGACCTTCATCAAGAGATCTCAGATGAAGAAGAAGATCAGGTAAGTTATCTTGCCCTTTCGGTCCAAGCACAAACAGTCGAATCAGAGTTTGAACCCGAATCCAAAGTCGAACCAGAATCAGACGACGAATTGACTGAGACGGTAACCGATTTTGAATTCTTTTCAAAATTAGAATTAAAAAATCAAACAGATACTGTAATGGTCGAGGAAGGTGTAAATTCTTTTGTAGGGAAAAATCTTATAGAACCACCAAAGAAGGCGCTTCAACTAGTACCCGAGTCCGACTCAGACACAGAATCAGAAGATGAGCCTAGATCCGAGGCGGCAAGAATCAAGGGGGAGATTCCCAATAAGGAACCAAAAGGTAAAAGTGTAAAATCAGATTTTAAAAATCATGTAATTTGTTACACATATAGGGAGAGAGGGCACTACCAAAGTGAGTGTCCTACTCGTAAGATTCGAACGACACCACCGACGGCGACAAAGGAATCAGTTCCAAACGCACGAAAGGACAAAAGTCGCATTCAATGCTTCAAGTGCCAGGAGTTCTGGCATTACAAAAGTGAATGCACAGATAAAAGAGCTATCAAGAATGTCGGACAAACAATCAACAAAGGTAAATTCACAGTATTTAAAAATCCGTTATTTACCTTGAATAATGTGATTGATTCATGTAACTTAATTAAAGCAAACTTCAGAAAATTGAAACAAGAAAATGAAACCCTAAAACATAAGGTCAATAAGTTAGAAAATTTAATTCATAATCTTGTTGATTTCGAAAATCCGGAGTATTACTCCAATTGTGACCTCACTTAGACAATTGTTTGTTTTAATTATGTGTTTCTTTTTATTTTTGTTTTTGTTTTTTTTTTTTGCTTAGAATTAGGACTGGTTAGTTTAAGGACTGAACCAACTTAATTGAAATTTGAACAACATAGTATTGGGTGGCGGTGAGATGATAGTACGTTAGGGAAGCCTTTTCTAATAAGGTCAAGTATACACTACTTGGTCTCTTTAGACTGGTGAAACTAGCCGAAGCTACCGATCCAAGACCCAAACTAGTTAGACCAGAATTTACCAAAAAGTAATTTTGAAGATGAAATTTCACTAAAAGTCTTTGTCTACGAAAGGGTTGATGATCCAATAAGGCTACGGCCAAAAAAGGTCTTGTGCCTCGCCAAGACCTAGAAGCCAATTTTTGAAATTCAAATTCAATTTACTCTTTGTTAAATTCGAATCTAACACAAATTTTCAGTTAATTTTAGATTCAAATATCTCTTTTCAAAATAAATTTAAATTGGGTTTAAAAATTAATTTAACTTTTCAAAACTAATCATGGTCTTTTCAAAATAAATCTTTCTATTAAAATATGCATCTCACAAAACAGTTAAGGATATCCTGTTTTGTCACTTAGAAATGGGTGAGATGCTCAGGACCTAAAAGTTTAGTCCAACCCAATCAACCGTACAAATCAAATTCAACTTAATTATTCTCAATTAATTATTATCAAATTCAACTTAATTACTTTCAATCAATTATTTTCAAAATTCAACTTACCAATTTTTTCTAATTAATTTCAAAATCCTCAAAAATCATTTTAACTTTTAAACTAAGGTGTAATGTTTCAAAATTAACCATTTTTTGTTAAAATTAAATATTTGTCTCACACAACCCATAAGGTTAACATGTTTGACCACGTAGAACTGGGTGAGACATCTAGGACCTAAAAGCATGATTCGCTAACCTTTTAAATAAAAAAAGGTTTGCAAAAGTTATTCAAACTTACCTCTAATTTTTAATTTATTGTACTATACCCTACTTTTTCATTCCTAACATTTTTTTAATTTCATGTCAAATATCACAATAAATAGAATTTAGGGTTTGTTTGATTTAGTTATTTGATTGGTCAAACATAGTCAACTGAGTCAAACCTGGTCAACACAGTCAACCCTAGTCAACATAGTCAAACATAGATAACACTGAAGTCTCCTAGGACATTAGATTTAGTTAAACAGTACAGGGGGAGTGGTTTATTCTTTTTAATTTTCTTTCAAAATATCTTTGAAAAATTATTATCATTTCAAAATGGTTTTCGAAAACTGTGTTATCATACCAAATTGTGTTTTCAAAAATCTATCTCCTTAAAAATTATCATACTCAAAAGGCATGTTCAAAATTGTTCCTTTAATTTTGACAAACCCTAAGACTAAGAGGAGGATTAACTTGTGGTCAACAAGCCTCCCAGGACTGTGTCAGATTTAGGGGGAGTTCAAATTAAAAGAAGAAGTTTAAAAATACTATGCCTTCAAATAATCACTATATTTTTCAAAAATTGTTCTTTACAAAAATCATTATCATTGCAAAGTGTTTTTTTAAAAAGGGGCTTATGCTTGAAAATTATCTTCATTTCAAATTGAATTATCTAAAATTATATTACCATGCTAATATTCGAAACTATTCTTTTGATCTTAATAAACCCTAAAGACATAGAGGAAGGTCCATTTCATGATCTACAAGGACTCCTAGGATGTGTCAAATTTAGGGGGAGTCTTGAGTCAAAAGAAGAATTTCTGAAATATTTTTTTGTAATTATTTGTTTTGAAGTTATTAGATAATTCTTATAATTTAAATCAAACCTTAAAACTCAGAGGAAAATCGCTTGTAGTCAACAAGCTTCCTTGAACATTTTCAAAATTAGATGTTTTCATGCACTGTACGTTTAAAATCTTTTTGAGAACTTAAATAATTTTTCTTTCAAAATATCATTATTTTATTTTTCAAAATTCTTATGGCTTATGAAATTATGTTTGAAATAATATTTACTTGGGTTGGAGAAATTTCCAGGACACTTAGGAAAATGTCCTTGTAATCAACAAGATTTCCTAGGATTGTGTCAGACTGGAAAAGAAACCTAGTCAAGTAAAATATTATGTTTTCAAAATGCATAATGCTTTTCAAAAATTATTTATATTTTTCAAAGTCTAATAGTTTTCAAAAACAGTACTTAGACTTTCCAAAAAGGCTCAATCTGTTTTTTAAAAAAAAAGTACTTGCATATTTTTCAAAAATACATATTTTTTTAAGTACTTATATTTTTCAAAAATTGCATAATATCTTTCAAAAGTACTTCTATTTTTCAAAATATAATATTTTCAAAAAGGTTCTAATACTTTTCTAAGGCAATAGTATTCTAAGTACGTGAATTTTCTAAAGATTTGCCTATAAATACAAAATCCTTTTTCAAAATTGCACAATATCTTTCAAAGTGGAGCTTTGTTTTTGCAATTTAAGCTTTTTGCTAGGCTTTCAAGAGTTATACTAAGTATTTTTATGTTTTTTAAAACTCATAGGCTCTGATACATAATTTTTTATCTTAAGACTTCTTTCAAAATATATTTCTTTATTAATAAACAGCTAAGGAGAGAAAAAGCTCAAATTGTTCAAAATCAAAATGTTTTTCAAAAGCTTTCTCTTATTCAAAAAGCAAAGTTGAATTTCTAAGTGGGCTTTCAAAAATTTCTGAGAGCATCTTTTTTGCAAATACTTCTAAGTAGATTTTTCCTTAGTAAACAAAGTTTGTTTGAGCAAAATCTTTGGAAATTTTTGGACAAATACTTCTAAGTAAAGTTTTCTTAGTAAACAAATCTTTGTTTTGGCAAAAACTTGTCCATTTAAAGATTTTTTTTGTTTTAAATACACAAAGTATGGTTCAAGGAGATTTTTCTACGTGTGCAAAAGTTGAAATTTTTTAAAGGAAAGTTGTTTTCAAAATGTTGGCTAAGTAAGCTACTGTTAAGTTTTTTCTTAACAACTATATTTTTGGGAAATTGTTAAATCCATGACTTGAATTTATTTTAGTAAAACTCCCTATTAGAAACCTTGTTCGCCCATGTATGTTTTTGATATATGTCAAAGGGGGAGGAAAGGTCAAAGTTATGTGTTTTAAGTGTTTTAACACAAGTATTCAGGGTTTTAGGAGGAGTATGAGAAATAATTTTTTTTTCAACTCTACATTTATTCTGTTCATAAACAGTTATACTTCATTGTTTACCTTATGTTCTTAACTGTTATGAGTTTTTAACTTAACTTTGAATTGTGTTGTCATAAATCAAAAAGGGGGAGATTGTTGGTGCAGGAAGCACCATATCGAACCTTGTTTTGATATTGGCAAAGGATTCAAAGTTAAGTTTGTTGGTGCCCCGGTTGGTTTTGATGTGATCAACCAAGTTAGGTTAGGTCCTGTTGGTTTACTGATCCCTCTGCTAAGTGTGCAGGAGCTTAGGTACGGAGGAAGTCGAGCGTAAGACGTGGCGGACGAGAAGGATTGCGCGGGAAAGCGAGCCGACGGGCTCGGTGCAATCCGAGGGACGCGGAAGCTGCGGAAGAGTACGCCGGTGGAACGAAAAGGACGTGCGCGACGTCCGAGGGACGAGAAGCCGGAAGGAAGCACGTTCGAGGGGCAAAAGGCCAGAGTCGGGTTCGGGTGAACCTAACTCCGGTTGGCCGGAAATCACCCAATCGGCGGTTTGACAAAAAGTCAACTAAGTTAACTTTTAGCAAGTCAACATTTGACTTGCAATTAAAATAAAGTTTTAATTATATTAAAACTTTATTTAAAATTTCAATTTAATTAAAGTTGTTTAAAACTTTATTTAAAGCTTTCAATTTAATTAAATCTTTTTAAGTAAACGTTATTTTTGTTTTTAACTTCCTTTACGTGGATGCACAGGATTAAAGCTTGGATGCTCATCTACATGCACAGGATTAAAGCTTGGATTAACTTCCTTTACGTGGATGCTCATCTACATGCAGCTAAAAGATCGGTCAAAGGAAGCAATCGGAATTACAGCTTTTAATTAAAGCTTTGTTATATTACACGTGGCTTTCTGGTCAAAACTTATCAGTTTTGAAGCAAAGCAATCGGATCCCAACACGCGTGGAATCTGAAGCTTTCAAACCGATTAAAAGATAAATAACATTTATCTTTTTTTTAGAATTTGAAATCTGGTTGAGATAATCCTAGATCTACGATCAAGATGCAACTCAATCTTATATCAACGATCAAGATCATATCACTCAACCTATAAATAGGCTTAGAGATTTAGAATCAAGTTATCAATTCATTCTGTAATTTCTTTAAGTCTAAGTGTGCTTCAGTTGTAAGGCTTCTCCGCCACAAGGAGATTTTCTGATTGTGCGTTAACCGTCTTGGAAGCAACGACCGAGTTGCAACCAAGTTTTTTTTTAAAAGACGAGTGATCTCTTATTTTATTTCTTAACCGTCTATTCACCCCCCTCTAGCCGGTCGACCCGATCCTACAAAGTTTATTGGTGATCTAACAATGTTACTCAAGTGTGCAGGAAAAGTCCTAGCAAAGGGCTGCTAGGCACCTGGCGAAGGATTGCTAGGAAACAAAGTCCTAGCGAAGGGCTGCTAGGCACCTGGCGAAGGAATGCCAAGATACAAAGCCCTAGCGAAGGACTGCTAGGCACCTGGCGAAGGACTGTCAGGATCCAAAGACCTAGCGAAGGACTGCTAGGCACCTGGCGAAGGACTGTCAGGATCCAAAGACCTAGCGAAGGACTGCTAGGCACCTGGCGAAGGACTGCCAGGATCTAAAGACCTAGCGAAGGACTGCTAGGCACCAGGCGAAGGACAGCTTGGTACTAAAGACCTGGCGAAGGACAGCTAGGCACCAGGTGAAGGACAGCTTGGTACAAAGCCCTAGCGAAGGACTGCTAGGCACCAGGCGAAGGACAGCTTGGTACTGAAGACCTGGCAAAGGAATGCTAGGCACCGGGCGAAGGACAGCTTGGTATCCAAGACCTGGCGAAGGACCGCTAGGTAAAAGTCCAACCGGAGGAGCCGGTTGGCATCAGGTACATTCTCCCGAGAGGAGTAGGTGAGGACGCGTTCCCCTTCGAGGGAACAGTAGGCGTCGGTTCGACCTAGGGTTCCATTTTGGAGACCCAAAGTCAGAACCAAGACAGCTAAGGCTGTATAAAACTAACACATTATTGTTTTATATTGTTTTGGACTAACCCTGGATGCAGGACCGAAAGAACGAGTGTCTGCAGCTCAGAGAGCCTCAAAGGAGTGAGGCAGAGGCTGAGTAGGGCGCCCGGAGTGTCCCGGGCGCCCCCAAGGTGAACACAAAACAGATAAGCAAAAGAATTGCTTCTGCAGCTCATGAGCAGGGCGCCCCCGTGCTCCCGGGCGCCCCCACTGCTCCCGGGCGCCCCCAGGTGAAGCTAACGAAGCAGATCCCATCGAAGCCAACGGATAAGAAGAGACCCGGTCAATCCGGGTGCCCCCAGCGTTTCCGGTGCCCCCGTCAAAGCCTGATCCCGAGTTTTAAGGGATCAGAGCTGACCGAGAGGGAAGCAGATCAGCCGACACGTGGGGGGGCCCCGACGTTCCGGGCGCCCCAGGGGCTATAAATAGGCCCTCGACCCCAAGGCTTCGAACAACGAATTAATCCAACGCAGTCACGCTCTTCTGTCCCCGCGCTCTGCTCCGGAAACCTCCCGACTCGAGATACAAGCGCCGACGACGTCCCGCTGCTCAGAAAATATAATCTACATCGGATGTCGGTAAAGAAGAGTTACTTTTAAATTTACTGCACTAATTTTGTAATACAATTCTGTAAACTGTTTTTGCGAACTTATAGAATTGCCCGCAGAAAACGGTCAACGACCGTGGGCCTTGGAGTAGGAGTCAACCTAGGCTCCGAACCAAATAAAACTACCTGTGTTTGCGATTGTCTTTATTCCGTTGCGTATAGAATTGATACAACGATGAAGGTGACGAACCCGCACAACCCGTCCAAGGCTCAAATTGAGGATTTCATGATTATTTCCGGATAAATTCCGAACTATGTGATAATCATGTACATCACTGACTATGTGTCAACTTAGTTGAACATATTTGGTCACAATACAATAACAACCCTTGAATTTGTATTTTATAGTTTCATTTATGTTTAATTTATATATCATTTTTAATCTTATGTAATTGTTATTTATTATGTTGTACCCTCTCATTTTGAATTTATAATAATATTTTAATTTCAAATAAATGACACTTATAAAATAAGAAAAAAATATTTTACATAATAAACTATTTTAAAATATTATTATTATTTATTTTAAATAATAATCATTTAAATTGTGAAAATAAAATTAAAATTATATTTATTTAATGTAAAATAAAAATAAAGATGAATGAATATGTGAGAGAATGAATATGTTAATATAATGTGCATGTTGTATGTGGACTCCATAAATAATGAGTGTTAATGTTAAAACGAATGTGAGAGAATGAAAGTGTTAATATAATATGTATGTGACATGTAGGCCCCATGCTTTTTGATGAGGTGGCGGGTATTATAAAGTTTAACAAATACCATTGATGTGGATGTCTTAAGTAGGAGGCATTTTACAAAAAAGACCCTCCTACTTAAGCTAATTCTAACCCCACCCTTAATTTTAGTGATTTTGCATTTTAACACCTCCGAATTATGGTATTTAACACATCAAGTGGAGGTCAATTGAGCAAATATCCACCCCACTCCCCGCCCCCTCCCATGTCCCCCCCCCCCCAGATGACATTGTAGGCCGAGGGTGCATCCACTATGATGAAGGGGTTACGACGAGTTCGCCATTGCAGTTCTTGCCTTATGGATGTCACCAAATTTATTTGACTGGTGCGGCTATACTTCGTGCTCAATGAATCCGAATAGAGAGGTAGCCATGTGACGAAGCTCCTCTTAGTCTATCTGTAATTGGTCAAAAGAAGACTTGAATATGATGTTGACAAAGCTATATGTATCGATGAAGACCCGAGACACATCATAATTGGTGATTGTGGCTTTAATGACCAGTGTGTCTTCATGAGGAGCCTCCACTCTCTCTAGGTCTCGAGAACCAAAGCCAATTTGAGGGTCTTCTTCTTGTCCCCTCCTTGTGCTGACTCTAAAGCTTTCAAGTTGTCAACCATATGCTTTTCTCACCTGGTTGGAATCCTATCTGTGGGGCCTCCTGAAATCATGTTGACGTTTCATTGAGAAGCATTGTCTCTATTGATTAGCATTCAAATGGCTCTCAAGCTCTATTAGATGTAGAACAAACTTGGTGATCCGACTGTTGAGAAGCTTCTTCTTGTCTAGAGGGCGGAGAAGGTGAACGCCTAGAAGAGTTGACTGCTAAGGGTCCACTCTGCCTATGAGTGACTTGGAGAGCAGCCATTCAACGAATTCTAATCAACAGCTCGACGAAGTTCTCCAGCATACTGTTAATATTAATGAGTAGAATGGATTTTAGATCAATGATAAGCACAGAAAGTAGGGAGCCATTGGCGTGGCTCGGCGGTTGGCATCCAAGCGGCTTCTACAGTTTGCACCATCCTTTCTCCTCTTTGAGTCACTGATTGTTGATAGTTCGGATGTGGCTCTTTGTTACGCAAGGGTGGTAGGGGGCTTATCGTTCTGACTAAGTAGATGTAGCGGTCAGAGCGTGTATTTCTTTCCTTCTCATAAATTGAGTTTCTTCCACTTTGATGTACTTGACTGTCTGACCCATTGTAATGACCTGGCCCGTCGACCCGACCCCTCGGCCCCTTGGGCGACCAAATTTCATTTTTTTGACGGCCCAACAACCTGGCCCCTTTGGTTGTCGACGCTCGACGTTGAAGTTTCCCCGAGAGCCAGGTCGAAGTCCGCCGTCGCTGATCGCGTGAGGGGAGTGACTGCAAGCTAGATCACACAAAGAAAGAAGAGGAACGGATCAGGCTTGGCGTGCGCTCGCGAGAAGAAGAAAAGAAGAAGAAGACGAAGGAGAAGGGGAGGAAGAGAAAGAGCCGAACGCAAGATTAGGGATTTAATTTGACCGGCCACAGGGAAATTAATATAAGGCTGACCATTTTATGATTATCCCCTCCAAATTTGGCTATTCGCACAATAGCCCCTAAATTCGAAAAACTTTACCTTTTAGCCCTTTTAAATTTCCTAAATGTTAACACCCATCGTGCTATCAAAATCTATTAGAGACTTCTTTACCAGGGACTGAAAGAAGTCACCTTCCATCAACCCTTGCACGAAAGTGCTCATCAATACTTTTGAAGTAGCTGGTAGTACATCCAAAACGACTTGATTGAACCACTTAATATATTCCTTCAGGGTTTTCTTCGGCTTCTATTTGAGAGTGAATAAGTTGAGTGGGGTCTTATGGTACCTTCGGCTGTTGGTAAAATGATGAAGGAAGGCGGTCTTAAAATATTCAAAATAACGAATAGATGAAGAGAGGAGCCGATTGAACCACTTTTGAGCTGAGCTTGAGAGTATTGTCAAAAACACTCGGCTCTTGATGTCATCAACATATTGATGTATCATGGCGGCATTTTCGAACTTGCATAGGTGATCTTCTAGGTCAATTGTTCCTATGTATTCTCCAATCTACAACGGTCAAAAATGACGGATAATTTGTCTTCAAGGATACTCCGATAGAATAGAGTACCCAAGGGATATCTTTTGAGTTGCCTATAGTTGAACCTTTGCTATGAAGAAGATCTCACGGAAATTTTTCCCCTATCAAAGACACTAGAGATTGCTCGGGCTTTACAGATACTCCTGAAGGAGTCTGAATCAAGGCCCGAGAGAATTCAATCCACTGCAATAGCCTTGACCTCCTATTTGATGCTTGAAGTCTCTCGATTGATGTCGTGAGTATCTTTGAAAGTGAAGGGTTTGTCATTTGTTGCCACAATGCCTCTTGTACTTTCGTTGTTACTAGCATATTAAGGTCTTCTTGTGTCATGGTGATGATAGTGGGTTTTCCAATATCATCCATCTTAACATCTTAGTCCAACATTTTTTTCTTTCCCACAAACAATATCAAATTTATTCTTGCCTGAGAGTGTTGGAAGATGAGCCACTAGTGAGCTATTATTAATTAAATAATAATGATCTTGTCGGCAAGTGAGGAGGGTGACCGGCTGATGACGAGGTTTAGAATTTGACCGAAGACTAACTGCTAACCCGTCGGACTAACACTCTGGGGAGCCGGCCGGACGCTCTGGAAAACTGAGGAATGCCCGCGAACTGTAAGAAAAAGAACCATTAGAGGCTGGCTAGGGGAGTCCCCTGCGCAGACACTACGACGATCAAGTCAGCACTTCAACAAAGAGAAACGAGAGTGGAAACAGTAGAAAAATGGTAGAACATACCTGCGCATGACGAAATGAGAACCCTTATATAGGCACGGGCGGCAGACCAAAACCTGCCAAGGCATCTTGTCCGGCTTAAATGCTCAGATTTAGGGGCAGGATTTGATAGCAAAAAAGGAGACGAGGTTGTCACTCTAGTAACTATTTATTGTGTCCAGCTATACAATCACCCTCTCTCTTAATTGCTTGACTCATATTGGTATGCGTGTGTCGACTTGTTGTACCATCAAAGTGTTGGTGCAAGTTGCATCAATGATATTCCTCTTTAAGTGTTTTAATGTTTGACAATACACTTAAGTCAGTGATACATTGAACAGACAAAGGGGAGTAAGAGAGAAGTAACCAAAGCTGAAGAAAAGTCCTAGTTAATCTAGGCATCGAAACCCTAAGTCCCAGCGAAGGGCTGCTGGGCACCTAGCGAAGGGCTGCTAGGTATCATAACCCTAAGACCTAGCGAAGGGCTGCTAGGCACCTAGCGAAGGGCTGCTAGGCACCTAGCGAAGGGCTGCTAGGTATCGTAACCTAAAGACCTAGCGAAGGGCTGCTAGGCACCTAGCGAAGGGCTGCTAGGTATCGTAACCTAAAGACCTAGCGAAGGATTGCTAGGCACCTAGCGAAGGGCTGCTAGGCATAGAAGACCTAGCGAAGGGCTGCTAGGCACCTGGCGAAGGACTGCTAGGTTATCAAGTCTTGGTCCAAGGGACTAAGCAACTTAGCTGAGCGATGACTAAGGACAGGAGTAGAGACGGGTCAGGGTTTGGGCGTCTCGAGGTCCGGAGGTATCGGAAGCTAAGTAAAAGTCCACCCGAAGGGCTGGGTGGCAACCGTCTCCTGAAAGGAGTAGGTGAAGGGCGAGTTCTCGGGGATAGGAACTCGTGCCGGTTCGACCTAGGGTTTCGTGCAAATCCGAAGTCCGAACCAAGTCCTTAAGACCACTATTATATGTGTATATGTTTTGTGGTTGTATATCTTGCAGGTACCAAGATTGGAAGTTAAAGTACCTTGCTGGAGGCCCTAACCAGGGCGCCCCCAGTGTTGGGGGCGCCCCCAGCAAGGGGGGCGCCCCCAGGTAGCACTAAACAGGCAGTTATGGTGAAGCAGAGTGAACAGGTGTCAACCAGGGCGCCCGGAGCGTCCGAGGCGCCCGGATTCGTAGCTGTTTTGCTGTTTCGAAGCCAGAACACAGGATAAGCCCTCAAGGGGGCGCCCGGAGCATCCGGGGCGCCCTGGTCAAAGAACTTATCACCTGCGACGAAGTAGGCGCAAGGATAAGAGTTGACCGAGTCTTCCGGGGCGCCCCCAGCGTCCGGGGCGCCCCCAGGAGGGCTATATAAGGGGTGTCGACCCCTCTGCTTCAGACACGATTTCCAAGTACTGTTCTAATCATTCTGACCAACGGCAACACACTAGAAACGAGGCTATACGACCGGGAGGCTCCAGGAGGAAGTGCGCGGCACTTCGGAGGTCCAGATTGGCCAAGCTTCATCCCTGTCTTGTTGGTTTGCATTCTGTTAATTACCGTACTTAAATTTCTTTATTATTGATTGTAATATTGTACTGTAAGTCAGGTTTCTCCGCCTCCGGAAAGTCCGGAAAGGAGACCAATAGTGGACGGGCGTTCCCGTGCATAGGCCTTGGATGTACTGACCCTGGGGGGTCGGGAACCAAGTAAAATCCGCGTGTCCTTTCCTGTGTTTTTATTCGTTCTATTTATTTTCCGCTGCGCTAACACTCTAAGTCTAGAACGAAAGTTACGAAGTTTCTGCGAAGTTTTAACGATCGATATTCACCCCCCCCCCCTCTATCAACGGCACCGGTCCTACACAAAGTACTTTACGAATTCGAGGAATCTATTCATACTCCTTTATGTCTTGTCATCGTTAAATCGTATTCTCCGTACGAGATTCTCAAAGTCTCACTGCCCGCCCGTCGGCATCCTTTCTGGTTCGTTGACCGACTGATAGGTAAAATAGATCTTCCGAGAGGAGGGAGTGGGGAGCCTCAAGGAACCATTGCCTTCGGGATGTGTATTGCCCGACCGGCCGGATGAAGGTCAGTCGGCCAGACGGAGGTATAGTCAGCCGGCCAGTCAGACGACTTGGGGCCATCTAACTTAGTTTGACCGACTAAATAATTATCCTACGACCTTTCCGATTATCCGACTGGCATGGCCAAGTTTACCACATGGCCGACCGGCTGACCAATCAATCATCAATGGAGCACCGGGTGACCACCTGCAGGCCGTCTGGCCAACCATCCCACTGTCATGGTCGGGTGTGCTCTGTGACCCTTTGCTCAATCCTTCGAAGCTTAGTCAGCTCCACAAAAGAGATCGTTCAACGGGAGTTAAACATCTGACTAGATCAAATAATAATAATTAATTAGATTGGATAACATTGAACTGGAACGACCAATCTAATCCACAAAAATTTCCTACCAACTGTCAGGATAAATCGTAAAGCGCTGTGACCAACGGTCCAGAAGCCCAACATTCGACGATTACGCATCATATTTGAAAAATAAATTTCTACAAAATTTACCATAATTTAAGCTCGAATTGTGAGTATTTAGATAATAATTAATCACTCTCCCGTGTGGTATCGTATCCCGAGGGTAGACCCGACCACGGTTCGGAACCACCGGTTCGACGGTTCGGAACCGCCGATTCGACGGTTCGTGGGAGGTCGACCCTTAACCTTAACCGCCCAAGACGGTTACGGTTCACGGTTCGGAGTCGCCGGTTCACGGTTCGGTTCACGGTTCGCCACTGTTCAAGATTATTATATTAAAAAAATTAAAAATTAAAAATTAAATTAAAAAAAATTATTAAAAAAGGGCTTGCACTTATATAAGTTGCCTACGTATCCCCTTAGGGTATAGGGGAATCAAAACCCACGTAGTTCTTTTACATTTTTACCCTTTTATATTTTTTACATTTTTACCCTTTCTCACTCACTTGCATTTCCTCTCGTTCCCGTTGTATTTGTTCATTCGGTATCAAATTCTTCGACTTCGTCTTCTGAAAGTTGCATTCCTTAAATTCGCTTCTCGGCTCTGGTCCAATCATCAAGTAATGTTTGAGCTTCCAATGAGTCGGGAGACATAGTTGATCGTCGTTCATCTAATATGTTGCCGCCGGCACTGAATGTCTGCTCCACAGCAACAGTCGACACTGGAGAAGCTAAAATTTCTTTTGCAATCACGGAGAGAACGGGAAAGCTTTGAGCCTTTTGTGACCACCACTTCAAGATGTCGAAGTCTTCGCTATCTGCTTCATTAAAATCAAAAGAAGTTGTAAAATAATTCTCAAGTTCCTGTGTGGAACTTGAGGATCCTCGTGGACGTTTCGTCTGTTCTTTTAATAAAAGTTGGGCTTTTGTAAGTTTTAAATTAGTAGTAGTAGGTTGTTGTGTTTCAGAAATATTAGTTTATGTTCCATATTTAACATAATATTGATTATAAAGATCATATAAATAATTTTTAATATTATATACAATATTAGTTGGATCCGGAGAGAAAGAATCTTTAATAGGAATTAATGCGTCATAATATAAAGTTAACATTTCTTGTAAAACTTTTAATTTAAATCTAGGATCTAAAGCAAATGCAATTAAATAAATTTCAGGAATAAAATAAAAATATTTTTCCCATTTAGTTTTCATAGCTAATATACATAAAGTTAAAGTTTCATTATTTACATGTTCATTTAATATTAATACTATACTACAAAAATTCACTAAAATTAAATGAGCAGTGGGACAATAAACACTGGAAAGTTGTTCAGTTGCATCGTTAAAAACTTTTAAAATTTCACAAATACTACTACAAATATTCCATTGTTGTGAAAATAAATATATATTAGTATTACTATTTTGTGTAAAAAATAAACATAATAAATCTTTATATTGAAAAGAATCTTGTAATAATTGATATGTTGAATTCCAACGTGTTGGAACATCACGTGAAAATTTTTTTGGTCGCATTCCATTAGCTTTACAAAAGATACCCCATTGTTTCATCATAGATGGATGAGACCATAAGTATGAAATTGGGTTCTAATTGGTTGAATATAATTTTGTAAAAGTTTTAATCCATCTTGAACACATAAATTTAAAATATGGCATACACAACGAATATGAAAAAATAAACCACCAATGACAGGTTGACAAATAAATTTTAGTTCTTTATTGAAGCGGTATTAGAACTAGCATTGTCTAATGATATTGAAAATATTTGATTAGTCAATCCATATTCTTCTAAAACTATGTGTAATAATTGTGCAATGTTATGAGCAGTGTGTGATTCATCAAAAACTCTATAAGCTAATAATCTTTTTTGAAGAATCCAAGAGTTATCAATCCAATGACATGTTATACCCATATAAGAATGAGTTTGCCAATGATCACTCCAAATATCGGAACATAAAGAAACTTTATTATTTAATTTACTAAATTCTTCAATTAAATTCTTTTTTCTTTGTTTTACTAATCTTTTAATTGTACGAGTTAGTGTAGTCCTAGGTACACGTTTAGCAACAGGATTAAGAGATTCTTTACAAAATTCTTCAAATGTGCATTTAGATCCAAAACTAAAAGAAAGATGTTCTACGGAAACAAATTTAGCTAATGATTCTCTTAATTTATTATCTGAATATAAAATAAACCAGAATCAGTACTACTACCACTGGAAAATCTAGATAATTGTGTTTGAGAGCGGTCAAGCCCATATTCCATCGGGTGCTTCGTTTCTACATGTTGCTTCAACGACCCATAGTCGCCGCCGGCTTGGAATTTGTAGGAAGCATTGCAATGCTTGCATTTTGCACGCATTTCTCCCAACGGAACTGTGACCTTCTCAAAATGTTTATTGAAAATAGACGATTTTAAAGGAGGATTTTCCCGAAACTTAGAAGTAACTGCATCGGTACTTCCTTGCGTTTCGGGGATCGGAGGGCGTTGGGGCTGAGCCTCGGTCTCATCATCGGTGGATTGAATTTGAAGGTTGAGATCCTCGTATGCAATTTCTTTTCCCCTCCGAGATCGAGATGATGAAGCTCCGTGACCTCCTTCCATTATCGTCGATGAAGAACGCGGAGAAAAGTTGAGAGTTAGAGAGTTGAGAATAAGAGATTGAGAGAAGAGAAGTTGTGTTGTGAGTGAAAATGATGAAATGAGCCCCCTATTTATAGAGTTCGGATCATAACGGTCACTAAATCATAGTTATTGATAAAAAAACGGTCAAATGATCTCATCCGTTCAAAACAAAAAAAATTCAAAAAGCCGCCAACGACACTGAACCGGCGGTTCAATGCTGTTGGACCCGGCGGTTAACCGCCCGTTCACGGGTTCTGGCCCCTGGAACCGGAACCGGCCCGGCATCCTACCGGGCCGGGTCCGGTTCGGCCTGGCGAACCGTGTCAACGGGCCACCTGGCCCGTTGACCCGGGCCGAGTCCGGGCTGGACCCGGCCCGGGGTCGGGTCTACCCGAGGGCGTACACTGCCTCACAGTGGTTCACAATTAGAATGACAAAAATTATTTTCCATCTAATTCCATCAAAATATTAAAAAATAATTTATCGGTGGATTTGTAAATCTGTCTCACAATAAATAAATAAATAAATAAATAATCACTATTTTGTATGAAGTAAGAGAATTTTTCACCGTGAAAATTTTTTCATTTTTATTTCCGTCCTCCTAATTCCTAAATAAACATAAACCGGTTCACTGTATGTTATATCGACGCTCCTGTCAATGGTGTGATCCATCGGCTGTCGCTCTTCTTCCGCGTTTTCGTCAAGAAACGAGGTGATTCGCTCTTCTCCCCATCCGATCTCTATCTTTCTATCCTTTATTATTATTAATTTCACATTACTGGATACGCGATCATTGTTTTTCTTCGTTATGAAGGGTCTTCCTCTGTTTATTCGATAAAATTGAGAATTTTCTACTCCGAGGTTGCTCGGATTCTAGGGCTTGTCTCAGCTGAAAGAATCCAATTGATTAAATCAAAAGGTGGGTGTTTTCTTTTGCAGTCTACTCTTTCCCTTCCTCGTCAATTAAGGGAAATGAAAATTTGAACGAATACTGAAGATTGTGTTGGAAATCAATCCGAGCAATTTACCTCTCCAAATTTACAGCATGAATTAAATGTTCTGCAAAGTTGTTCAGCGCGAGCAGCCAATTATTTCTAATTAAATGGAAAATTCCCTTCATTGTTGTGTCCCTAGTGGCTATTACGGCTTTGCTTGTCATTGCAGTGTTTTTAACGTCCCGATTGACTTAGAACTGTATCTGCCACTCCAATTTGGATGAGATCTGTGTCCTGTGTATTGACTTGATAAGCGCCGGAAGTAATTTGTGCCGTAATATTCCTCATTTTTCTTTCTTTTTTTTCATCGGAGGACACGCTTAAGACTGAGTTTGATACAGGATAATATAATTGAGTCTGTAATATAATCAAGTTTATAATGTAATGTAAGATTACATTACTATGTTTGGTAATGAGTTGTATGTAATCTTTGATAACCATAGGCTGCGTTTGATGAAGGGTAATCCATCCTGTAATGTAATCAAATATTAGCGGCCGACGACCGACAACGACGACCGACGACCGACGACCATGGTTGACGACGATCGGCGACTGACGATCAGCAGCCGACGACCAGCGGTCGGCGGCCGACTGACAACCGACGACCATGGTTGACGACGATCGGCGGCCGACGATCAGCGGCCGACTGACCGGCGGCCGGCGGCCGGCTGACCGGCGGCCGGCGGCCGGCTGACCGGCGGCGGCGGCCGGCTGACCGGCGGCCGGCGGCCGACTGACCGACGGCCGGCTGACCGGCGACCGGCTGGCGACCGACGACCACCGGGCGGTAACGAGCGCTGCCCGACCGACAACTTTACAAGCTGTAATATAATCGAATTACATCGGTTTTGTTTTGTAATCGAGATTATAAATCTTGAGCCAGTTTTATAATCGAAATTCCATTATATTACAATTTTAAAATTATTCTAAACAAAGGAATTTAACTTGTAATGTAATCAAGATAATATAATCTTGATTACATTACAGGATGAATTACCCCCTATTAAATACAGTAACTGTCATCTGGGAGTCCAAACTTAGTCTTGATTTTTTTATTACCTTTATATATTGTTCTGTTCCTTGGTGGCATTCCTTTTAGTGATATAGGTGTTCATGAATTATTCATTTGTTTTTCAAGATTATCTTCTCACACCTCTGATGTAGGACAATTTCATGCATCAATCTTGTTTAACTTTGAACAAGGAAAAGGAATAAAAGGTATGCAACAACAGAGACCTAACTGCTAATATTGATATTATTTAACACCAATGTAGCACAAAATAATAAGGAAAGGGGAAAATTACTCTTTAGTAAAGGAACACTGTCCATGATCTCAATACACCTTTTACTATGATTTTTTAGCAAAAGGCGGACTCAAAAATTGGTATTTATCAAAGATGTATCATGATTTCATTTTCACTAAAAGACGCACTGATTTTAGTGAACTTCTTCTTATACCCCTCCCGCTAATTACTGACTTTTTCTTTCTCTCTCAGTAACAAATTCTGAGATGTCTACACATGTTTTTTCAGACTTTTTATTTTAAAATAATATATATGGAATCGGCGCTAAAAAACATAAGGAAAAACTGAAAAAATATTTCAGTTAAATAATATCTCATAGAACATAATTTTGAAAGATAAATAGATGATTTTTATATTTGATTAATATAAATTAATATATTAAATAATATTTAATAAATATATTAATATATAACAAATAAATCTGAAATGTTTTGATTTCAGGTCCACGTTGGGCCTGAAATCTTTTGATTCAGGTCTAACGTGGACTCAAATTTTTTTTCAATTTTAAAAATATATTAATATATAAAAAAATCTATCAAAACACGTAATTTCATATTAAAATGCAGGGTCTGAAGTCACGCTAGGAGGGTCTGAACACAGATGTGTTCAGGCCCTCCAGGCCCAAGGAGGACCTGAACACATCTTGGATAAATGTAAATAAATTAAATAAAAATATCAATAGTTCTAGTTAGAGTTGAGTTAGGAGATGATATTTTTGGTGTCCAAACTTCTAATGATTATAAATCATGTTGCAATAGGAGATTTTTAGGTCAATCAGTGGGTTTTCACCAAAACCCACTGATGGACCTAGGATATTTGGATTTCTCAAAATCCAATATCAATATTTAGAGTTGAGCAAGGAGATGATATTTTTGGTGTCCAAACATCTAATGATTATAAATTATGTTGCAATAGGAGATTTTTAGGTCTATCAGTGAGTTTTCACCAAAACCCACTAATGGACCTAGGATATTTGGATTTCTCAAAATCCAATATCAATGGTTAGAGTTGAGCTAGGAGATGGTATTTTTGATGTTCAAACTTCTAATAATTATAAATTATGTTGCAATAGGAGATTTTTAGGTCTATCAGTGAGTTTTCACCAAAACCCACTGATGGACCTAGGATATTTGGATTTCTTAAAATCCAATATCAATAGTTAGAGTTGAGCTAGGAGATGATATTTTTGGTGTCCAAACTTCTAATGATTATAAATTATGTTGCAATAGGAGTTTTCTATGATGAATCAATGGGTTTCGGTGAAAACTCACTGATAGACCTAGGATACTTGGATTTCTCCATATTTAATATCTCTATTTAGAATTTACTTATGAGATGTTATTTCTGATATACAAACTTAGTATCAATAGTTTTCAGTTATGTTCTCTAACCGTATCAGTTGGCACATAAAGATGCATAAATATGACTGTATCTTGGCCACAGTTAAAAGAAACGTCTCTTTCAACATTATTTCAAAAATATAAAGAGATAATTTTTTATATTTGATTAATCTAAATTAATATAATAAAGAGATGTTTTTTATATTTTATAATTTAATTGAATGAAACAGTGTAATTTTTATGTCTTTCTCAGCGATTTTTATTGCGATTTCAGAAATATAATGAGATGTTTCTTTATGTTTCAGATTTACATAAAAAAAACCTATCATAACACATGATTTCAAGCCGACGCAGGACCTATCAAAACATGTAATTTCATGTTCAAACGCAGGGTAAAATCGCGCTAGGAGGGTCTGAGAGGGCCTGAATACATTTGTATTCAGACCCATCAATCGAGCTTTTTTCTGCTTCTTTCAGAACCTCGATCAAACTAGAAATTGAATAAGAGAAGAATGAACATGGCTTTGTTGGCGTGGTCGGTTGATCACTAATAAATTTAGATTTGATAGGGGGCCCTCGGATTTTCCTTTTTGCATGAGTTGCAGATTACAACCCAGAAATAACTTTTCGAGAAAGAAGAAGAGCTCAAAGAAGAAAATGGCAGAGGACAACAATAATAAGAACAACAATCAGATCATAAATCCTGCACTTATTAACAACAACAATGCTGCTGTTGTTGATAATAGAACTCAACTTCTTGCTTTGGCTCTTAATATGGGACAGGTTAGTGAAGCTCTAAACCAAACTCTTCTTGTTTGTGTTAATCCCCAAAGTCAAAAATCCTGAACACATGAAAGAGTTTAGGCCGATCAGTTTGTCTTCGGTTTCATATAAAATTGTATTATTTAGGCCCTCCTAACGCGATTTTATCTTGCGTTTGAATATAAAATTATGTGTTTTGATAAGTCCTGCGTCGGTTTGAAATCATGTGTTATGATAGGTTTTTTTACGTAAATCTGAAACGTAAAGAAACATCTCTTTATATTTCTGAAATCACAATAAAAATCGCTGAGAAAGACATAAAAATTACGCTGTTTCATTCAATTAAATTATAAAATATAAAAAACATCCCTTTATTATATTAATTTAGATTAATCAAATATAAAAAATTATCTGTTTATTTTTTTGAAATAATATTGAAAAAGATGTTTATTTTACCTGTGGCCATGATGCAGTCATATTTATATATTTTTATGTGCCAACTGATACGGTTAGAGAACATAACTGAAAACTATTGGTACTAAGTTTGTATATCAGAAATAACATCTCATAAGTAAATTCTAAATAGAATATTAAATATGGAGAAATCCAAGTATCCTAGGTCTATCAGTGAGTTTTCACCGAAACCCATTGATTCATCATAGAAAACTCCTATTGCAACATAATTTATAATCATTAGAAGTTTGGACACCAAAAATACCATCTCCTAGTTCAACTCTAACTATTGATATTGGATTTTAAGAAATCCAAATATCCTAGGTCCATCAGTGGGTTTTGGTGAAAACTCACTGATAGACCTAAAAATCTCCTATTGCAACATAATTTATAATTATTAGAAGTTTGAACACCAAAAATACCATCTCCTAGCTCAACTCTAACCATTGATATTAGATTTTGAGAAATCCAAATATCCTAGGTTCATTAGTGGGTTTTGGTGAAAACTCACTGATAGACCTAAAAATCTCCTATTGCAACATACTTTATAATCATTAGATGTTTGGACACCAAAAATATCATCTCCTAGCTCAACTCTAAATATTGATATTGGATTTTGAGAAATCCAAATATCCTAGGTCCATCAGTGGGTTTTGGTGAAAACCCACTGATTGATCTAAAAATCTCCTATTGCAATATGATTTATAATCATTAGAAGTTTGGACACCAAAAATATCATCTCCTAGCTCAATTCTAACTAGAACTATTGATATTTTTATTTAATTTATTTACATTTATTCACGATGTGTTCAGGTCCTCCTAGCGTGACTTCAGACTCTGCGTTTTAATCTGAAATTACGTGTTTTGATAGGTTTTTTTATATATTAATATATTTTTAAAATTAAAAAATAATTTGAGTCCACGTCGGACCTGAATCAAAAGAT
The DNA here is from genome assembly GCA_024364735.1 of Boesenbergia rotunda. Taxonomy (NCBI): domain Eukaryota; kingdom Viridiplantae; phylum Streptophyta; class Magnoliopsida; order Zingiberales; family Zingiberaceae; genus Boesenbergia; species Boesenbergia rotunda. Next base: position 4,658 of record JAGFNQ010003406.1, on the reverse strand, counting down.
TTCAGGCCCAATATGGGCCTGAAATAAAAAATTTCAGGCCCACGATGGGCCTGAAATTTTTTGATTTCAGACTCACGCTGCTTGAAATCAAAACATTTCTGATTTATTTTTTATATATTAATATATTTATTAAATATTATTTAATATATTAATTTATATTAATAATTATAAAAAAATCATCTATTTATGTTTTAAAATCATGTTGTATGAGATATTATTTAACTGAAATATTTTTTCAGTTTTTTCTTATGTTTTTTTAGTGCCGATTCCATATATATTATTTTAAAATAAAAAGTCTGAAAAAGCATGTGCAGATATCTCAGAATTTGATACCGAGAGAGAAAGAGAAAGGCAGTAATTAGCAGGAGGGGTATAAGAGGAAGTTCACTAAAATCAGTACGTCTTTTGGTAAAAATGAAATTATGATACACCTTTAATAAATATCAATTCTTAAATACGCTCTTCGGTAAAAAGCCGCTTTTACTAAGCATGAATTAAAGTGTGAGTTGTGCACGTAAACACTGGTCTATTTTGATACCGTGACTTAAAACAATGGTAAAAAATTTTGACAAGAGGTCTGCAATGTCGTCCACTGGTATGGCCGCCGTGTGAAGAAATAGACAGACTAGGAGAGAGAAGGGATCATTGTTAACATTTAGGAAATTTAAAAGGGCTAAAGGTAAAGTTTTTCAAATTAAGGGACTATTATGCGAATTTACAGATTTGGAGGGGATAATTGTAAAATGGTCAGCTTATTTTAATTTCCCTGTGGCCGATCAAATTAAATCCCTAATCTTGCGTTCGGATCTTTCTCTTCCTCCCCTTCTCCTTCGTCTTCTTCTTCTTTTCTTCTTCTCGCGAGCGCACGCCAAGCCCGATCCGTTCCTCTTCTTTCTCCGTGTGACCTAGCTTGCAGTCACTCCCCTCACGCGATCAGCGACGGCGGACTTCGACCTGGCTCTCGGGGAAACTTCAACGTCGAGCGCCGAATGGAGATTTAGGGTTCCGAGTGAACCCTAGCCTTTTGATTTCTAATCTTCCACAATTTGATGCAAGGGAAATCGTCATCAGGTATGGGATGTGCTTTTCTACCCTAATCGCCGGTTGATCTTGAGTTGTTTCCGCGATCTAGGGCTATGCGCGATGAATCCTTCCTCTCTATCTGTTCTTGGCAGATTTGAGTGGATGGCGGGGATATAGGTTGATCGAATCGCTGAGTTCCCTTCTGAGCCGATTAGAGCAGGGGACGATCCACGCGCGTGTGCGCTGAGAGGTAAAATCTTGATTTCCCTGTTTCTTGATGGATTCGATCCGGGTGTTGGTTTCAATCTCTGTTCTTGTTCAGACTTATACCCAGGTTTACTTTTGTTCGGATTTCTGCCTTGGTTTGGATTTTAGAATAAGAAAGTGGTTGATCTTCTGATCCGTGGTGGTTTAGAGATGAAGATGGTGTTGAGGATAGAGTGGTGTGTAGGTTCTGGTTACTCCATTCTTTACTATGAGCTTTGTATTTGATTTTTATCTATTGCTTCCATTTTGGCAATCAATTATGGCTGAGTTGATGGTTCTATATTTGGAGTTGTTCTACGGATCAGTGTGGATGTTTTGGTGATGGGATTCGATTGGAAGTTGTTTTCTGATCAGTGGAGTTCCTGATTTGGAGTTGCTGCCTCGGTTTGGTTTAGAACAGATGGAGATTGTATCTGGGAGGTTGGCCCTTGCTTTTGATATGGTGATTAGTAGGTGATCTTAGGTTGTCCTTTAATTGAGTGGTGGGAGCTGTATCTTGGTATGACTTTGATACATGGCATCGAGGTGTCACAATTAGCTGGGAATCCCATGTCATATAGCGGTTGATGGCTTTACTTGGGATTCTTATACCAGGAACTATATTTGAGCTAGTAACTAATAGAACAGTTAACCTAACTTAGGTTAGCCAATCTATCACCTAGGTTGCGCTAGGGAAATTTGTTTAGCCAAGGTATCATTTGGTATGAGAACTAATTATGTTCTTAATTTCAGGATATTGATTCGGTTCATTGCTACGGATTATTGGACTGGGATTCTCTTCACATACGGATTTTCTCTCTGGAGGCGGGTATCTCTGACTCTTCTTTTAGATTTGTCACAGATATATATACTTGATATGCTTGTTTAGCAATAGGGTAACAGATTATGGCATGACTCTTATATTTGTTTTGCTGATGTTGTTGTGCCACAACTGACATGTTATACCTATACCTTTAGGACTTACGTGATGGTGCATTATCTATGATCCTTGCATATCATGTTGATATAGGTGGACTAAATAATGGATGTTGTTTGACCAGTGTTATGCATCATCGTGCACTGTGCATCACTGTCGACTAGAGCTGTCAATTTAGGTTGGACCCGTCAGATTGGCCCGCCCCGCCAATCAATTTAAGTGGGTTGGGTTAGAATTTAAGCAACCCAAGCCCGCCCGGGCCAACCCGCATAGGCCCGCAACCCGCACGGGTCGGCCCGCGACGGGCTTGGGTTGGCCCGCGGGTTGAGAATCACATGTTAGTTAAGTTTTATGACAATTTATTATCTTTATTTCTTATTATTTTGAAATAAAAAATAATATTTTTCATCATATGAGTACTCGTTTGTATCCGTTTATATTTAAAATATATTTCTTAATATATTTGATTGATGAATTCTAAATATATGATTTTTTTTTTAATTTTTTAATTTTTTAAAATATTTTGATGGGCCCGCGGGTTGGCCCGCCTAACCCACGGCCGCCTTGGATTGGGTTGGGTTGGAGATTTTCCAACCCGCCTAGATAACGGGTCGACCCGCCCGCCCCGCCAAATGGCCGGCCGCCATGGGCCGACCCGCCCGCCACGGGTTGGCCCGTTTGACAGCTCTACTGTCGATCAGGGGCCCCTTTGTGGGTGAGTCAGGTCGACAGTCATACTGACCTACCCATACGGCCACTCATGGGTTAGTGGTTGACGGAGTATTGAGTAGTGCGCTCTGTGCTGCTCCGCTCATGCACTCATGGGTTAGTGTATTTTCGAGACAATTTCTCGGGGTTTGTCTTGGTATTTTGATGGGGGTATATGTTGGTACCCTCTTTCTGTTCATTTTGTCTTTTCATTTTCGCTGTTGTATTCTTGTTCTGTTGGTGGTTTACATGGCAGTATAGTTGTACTTTTGTGTGCCATGGAGGCCTTTGTGTCATTTTGTTTTGTCGTAAGTCGGACCGGTCCGCAGTCAGGTATGTTTTACCCTGTTTTATTTATGTTTTGTCTTGATTTGAGGCCTGAGGCCCATTTAGACTATGTGGTTGTATTATATGTGATGTATGTATGTGTAAATTGTCTGCCGGACAGGGGAGGTGCTATCCGATTTTTTATTGGAACAGCGACTCCTGGCTCTCGGGGTGTAACAATCATGCTCTCAGGAGTTTGTCAAAATCTTTTCTTGTTATCTTTCAGTGCCTCTTTGATCTACCACTTGAGTTCTTCCGTATTCAGTATAATTTCCATTTATTTCAGGTCAAGCTGTTGTCTGGTCTCTGGAAACCTAAACTAATTGGAGTGCAACACGCTGAAAATATGGCACCTGCAAGCAAGGCTGATAAGAAAGCAGCATTAGATGCAGCGGCATGGATGTTCAATGTTGTATCATCAGTTGGAATTATTATTGTTAATAAGGCCCTAATGGCTACTTATGGATTCGGTTTTGGTAAGTCATTTTTTTCCTATTGGGTTATCAACAGTTTGGCCAGAGTTATCTAGCTGTCTAAACAAGAAGCAGTTGTTTATATACATTTGTAAGCTTCTAACAAGCAATCATTTGCTCTAAGAAAAAAAAACCTTCTGAGTTGAGTGGTATGGTGAGATATAGCTTATTCTTTGTTATAATAGTAACGTGTTTGGACAAATGAACTCTTCCTTTTCTCAACCTTGGTTGGCCGGTTGTATAATTACATCCTACTTTAATCATGTCTGTTTAATTCCTTGTCCTTTTAAACAGTTTACTATTTTTATTGGATTTAGCTGATAGAGTCTTAGTGTGAAATCCTTCTATTATTCTGCGAATGAATTCAATGCATCCAAGTTTCTAGTCACCAACAATGGAAAAGTTATACTTGACTTCTACCAGAAACTATTTTTATGCGAAAGGTTGTTAACCAGATGTCAGGATGTTAAAATGATAAATTATTAAGGCAAAAATCTAATTCCATTTACCTATTCTTATTCTCATTTAATTTGTCATTTAGTATAATTTTAATGAATTACAAGATGTCTTTATTTTGTTTGCTGAATCTTATAAAATGGGTTTGTTTATACTGCAGCTACAACCTTAACAGGTCTTCATTTTGCTACAACTACACTCATGACACTTCTATTTAGGTGGCTAGGATATATTCAACCATCTAGCCTGCCCTTATCTGAACTTCTAAGATTTGTTCTTTTTGCAAACTTGTCGATTGTTGGCATGAATGTTAGCTTGATGTGGAATTCCGTCGGATTTTATCAGGTTTGTTCAATTCTGAAGATCATGTATCTGTTGTCTTATGGTAAATATTTTGGAACAGTAAATCCTATTGTAAATTGATGGCAGATTGCGAAACTGTGCATAATCCCAGTATTATGTCTTCTGGAAGTTGTGTTTGATAAAAT
>JAGFNQ010003405.1:233065-310664 GCA_024364735.1 Boesenbergia rotunda | reverse complement strand
TACAGCATTGTTTGTCAACATGTTTAAAATTATTTTGCTGAATAAATTTGTACTGTATATAAACTGTAGGATTCAGATGACATTGGACAAAAATTACGTTGGTGCAGTATTTTAGGCCACTTTAAACAATTTTTTGAAGAATTTGACATTTTAAATGATCGACACATTGCGAAGATCAAAGGGTCGCCTTTCAGTTTTTTCCTGGACATACAAGAATTGCAGCATATCCGTGGAATTTTGGTTAATATATTTGAAAGTTGGGATTCAACCTCGCAAGGTTTTAAATTCTCAGGTAATAGTTTTAGTTATGAATTGTAGACTATAGTATCTATAGTAAGATAAGACAGTAATATAGATGCCTCAAATGATTAGTTTTTGATAAAGTTTAATCATTTCATTTTAGGGCTACTGAGGGACTGAAGTGAAAATGACTTCAGGCCCTCGGTAGGCCTGAAATAAAATCATTTCAGGCCTACCGAGGGCCTGAAGTTAATTTAGTTCAGGCCCTCGGTAGGCCTGAAATGAATACATTTCAGGCCCACCTCGGGCCTGAAATGAATTCATTTCAGGCCCTGGTCGGGCCTGAAATGTATTCATTTCAGGCCCTCGTCGGGCCTGAATTGAATTCATTTCAGGCCCACGTCGGGCCTGTATTGAAATCATTTCAGGCCCAACGTGGAATAATTTCAAGCCTATATTCTTGATGATAACTAAATATTGTAATTGTTTCAGGTGTACCGGTTGCGTTCTCCAGACGAGATGTTGCATTGATACTGGGTATAGTGGACCGTGGTGTTTCGGTCCCTATTAATTCAACTAAAGCATCGGGTGACCTCTATCGTACTTACTTCTCAAAAGAAAACAACCTACAAGAACAAGACTTGAGGAGTTACTTAAACATTTTTCTAAAAGTGTTGAATCAGAGGATGATGTGTTATTAGTGTGTAAATTTTATATTTTGTATATATTTGTTTGTGTTTTATTTTCATCTAGTACATATAAGGTTCCTCTAGGTCTTGTAGATATAGTAGATGATTATGACAATCTAGGTAGATTCAATTGGGTAGAAGCTATCCATCAATTTTTGTCTCCACAATTACCTAAGATTGGGGACTTATTTTCATCAACTCAGGGAAACCAGAGCACCACCAACCTCCCTTACCTAAAGGGATTTGCAGGGCTTTTGGCAGTGAGTAGAATATCTTGTTAAATTTTATAATATTTTGATGTCATTAATGTATTTGGCTGCAAAAATTTGTGTAGGTATGGTTTTTGGAGCATGTACCAATTCAAAAACCATTCAATGTTGAAGGGCCCCGAATAAATAAGTGGAGGAATATTCCTTCGCATATTAGTAGGGTGAGGGGCCTTGTCGACCGACTCTCGTCTGAAGAGGTAATTATTCTTAAATGTGATCTATCTGAGTTAGATAGAGAGGTAGTAACATTTGTGTACTTCGTAATTGACAGGTTATTGTTGAATTAATTCCTACCCTACATGAGAACACATTGTTTGAGAACCTTGATATCGGTGATGACATACCACGACCAATGGAGACATCAGAAGGAGATGTTAGCCTATGTGGTGAATGCATTCTTAAGGACAACCGAATCAAGGAGCTAACAGAGGAGAATATATGTTTGAATGAAAGGGTTAAGGAATTACTTTCAATTATTGAAAAAAAAGGCATGGAGGGTCAAGAAAGTTATCCTGTAGTCGATCCTCTTTCTGATCCAGTATCTTGTACACCTAGGAGAGGACGTGACCGAACTCGGTATGATTACAGGGATACTCCAATTGACAGTCCAGTATGGCACCAGCTTTTACCTAAGGGGAAGCGGGACAGGAAACAAATATCAATTGTTATGGACAAGGGAAAAAGGAAACTTAGTGAGGAGGATATGGATGAAGCAAGAGGAAACATTTACGATGTAATGGAAGTCATGTCTGAAGAAGACATAGAGGAGGAAACAAGAAGAACCTCCGAACTATACAAAATGAGGCAACAAGGCATTGATGTAAGTGTGTTAATTTCATTTAAAATACATAAATTGTATTGAATTTGGTCAATAATTAGTTTGGGCTAAATAAATTTTATTGATGTAGTTTGTGAAGAAACATTTTATGAATACAAAGAAGAAAAATAAAGATAAAGAAGTGGTCTACCTGATAAATAGATTGGAGAATCTAAAGTAAGTTACAAAATATTATAGTTTACGTTAGTTAATATATCTTCTTATGTAATATATAATCATATCAATTTACATGGCAGGTTGGCAAATGAATTTATCTGGGAGGATGCACCCTTTGCTTTGAATTTGCATTCATTCTTACAAATCCTCAATGGAGAGGTTTTTACAAAAGGCGAGGTCATTGATGCCTTTTGTAAAATTTTATTTAGGGGAGCATCCGCATGTGGTAGGCCATACAACAAGTCAATATATTGTTCAACCTTCTTCACAGTAAGTGATGTATATTAATTAAACAGATATATTGTACAAGACCTAATATTATGATATGGGTATTATTAATTTTGTGAATGCATATTTGTAGGCATCAATCAGATCGTCAAGAAAGATTTCCCTGCAACAAGTGATGAAGACTGATATGCTTGAACAAGGGTTTAGATTTATTTTAATCCCTTTGTGCAGTGATAATACACACTTTCACTTGTTAGCGGTGGATACAGAATCCATGACTTTTAATCATTTTAATTCTCTTGCTAGTGGTCGTAAATATAAGCATGAATTTGACACAGCGGTGAGCTATCTTCCTTTATTCTTATATATGGTCATCATTTTCTCTAAAATGTCATTGATGGTGATTAATAAATTCATGATATGTTTGACAGGTAAAAGAACTTAAACAATATACTCGCGAGGAACTTACGGCTATTCATCCGTATCTACAAAGTCATCATCCCTTGGACAAATGGTCCTCCGTCAGACAAAAATGTCCCCAACAAGAACATAGGTAACTAAATGAGGAAGAACTTTCTTATTTTTTAAAATAAGAAAGTATTTTATAAACCCACTTATTGAAATCTAAAAAAGTGTTTGTTAATTTCAGCGTGGACTGTGCCTTCTTTGTCATGCAATATGTTCGATGTCTCCTATATGATGAGAAGATGGAATTCAAACAAGGAGACATGAGTAGAATCAGATTTGAGCTGACAGTTAATATTCTGAGAGACATGTTTTGTAAAACTTGAGATAATCTGAAAACTGTATTGGTGATGTAAAAATCCATTGCTGTTGATTAACATCCATTTGTATGGAAAAATCTCCTTATGTGGATGTTGTTATGATTATGTAGATGTTGTTATTCTATATAATATATTGTCAACAAAAAGAAAACAATTGGGTGATGTTTATTCAAATCCAGTTGTTGCATTGTTGTGTGCCAAGTGATACGGTCGGATATAATAACTGATAATGCACTGTTGTGTGCCAGTTGCTGCACTGTTGTGTGCCAAATGATCTATTCTGTTACATCTTGTAGGTAAATATTTATTATTATTCTAAAAATCATTATATAATCTAATCAACAATATATATTATATAAATCAGATATAGGAGGTTCAACCGGTGGGTTTTGAGCAAAACCCACTGATGGAACTAAACTAAACCTATAGGTTTGGAAAAAATTATAATTTGATGTTTCGGACACCTAATCTACATTCTCCAACCTCAACCCAAACTACTGATAATGGATTTTCAGAAATCCAGATATGGGAGGTCCATCAGTGGGTTTTGCTCAAAACCCACTGATGGAACTAAACTAGCCCTATAGCTTCGGAAAAATTTATAATTTGAGGTTTCCGACACCTAAAATACTTTCTAGAACCTCAACCCTAACTACTGATAATGGATTTTCAGAAATCCAGATATGGGAGGTCCATCAGTGGGTTTTGCTCAAAACCCACTGATGGAACTAAACTACACCTATACTTTGGAGAAAATTATAATTTGAGGTTTCCGACACCTAAAATACTTTCTCCAACCTGATCCCTAACTGTTGATAATTTTTTTTCATTAATCCAGATATGGGATGTCCATCAGTGGGTTTTGCTCAAAACCCACTGATGGAACTAAATTACACCTATAGGTTTGGAAAAAATTATAATTTGATGTTGTCGACACCTAAAATACTTTCTCCAACCTCATCAATGGTCCTTCAGTGGAGTTGAGGTGTTACAAACCTCAAATTATAATTTCAGGCCCACGTCGGGCCTGAAATAACTTTATTTCAGGCCCAAGGTGGGCCTGAAATAAAGATATTTCAGGCCCATAGTGGGCCTGAAATACATTTATTTCAGGCCCACCGTGGACCTGAAATAAAAACATTTCAGGCCCACCGTGGGCCTGAAATAAATATTATTTGAGGATCACCCTTAACCATATTATATTTTGACTTCATCCCCCAAGTTGGATTACATATTTTATCCCTAAACCCTAAAATACTCTCTCCAACCTCACCCCTAAATACTGATAATGGTTTTGTAGAAATCCAGATATGGGAGGTCCATTTGTGGGTTTTCAGAAATCCAGATATGGGAGGTCCATCAGTGGGTTTTGCTCAAAACCCACTGATGGAACTAAGCTACACCTATAGGTTTGGAAAAAAATTATAATTTGATATTTCTGACACCTAAAATACTTTCTAGAACTTCAACCCTAACTACTGATAATGGATTTTCAGAAATCCAGATATGGGAGGTCCATCAGTGGGTTTTGCTCAAAACCCACTGATGGAACTAAACTACACCTATAGGTTTGGAAAAAATTATAATTTGATGTTTCTGACACCTAAAATACTTTCTAGAACTTCAACCCTAACTACTGATAATGGATTTTCAGAAATCCAGATATGGGAGGTCCATCAGTGGGTTTTGCTCAAAACCCACTGATGGAACTAAACTACACCTATAGGTTTGGAAAAAATTATAATTTGATGTTTCTGACACCTAAAATACTTTCTAGAACTTCAACCCTAACTACTGATAATGGATTTTCAGAAATCCAGATATGGGAGGTCCATCAGTGGGTTTTGCTCAAAACCCACTGATGGAACTAAACTACACCTATAGGTTTGGAAAAAATTATAATTTGATGTTTCTGACACCTAAAATACTTTCTAGAACCTAAACCCAAACTACTGATAATGGATTTTCAGAAATCCAGATATGGGAGGTCCATCAGTGGGTTTTGCTCAAAACCCACTGATGGAACTAAACTACACCTATAGGTTTGGAAAAAAATTATAATTTGATATTTCTGACACCTAAAATACTTTCTAGAACCTAACCCTAACTACTGATAATGGATTTTCAGAAATCCAGATATGGGAGGTCCATCAGTGGGTTTTGCTCAAAACCCACTGATGGAACTAAACTAGCCCAATAGCTTTTGACAAATATATAATTTGAGGTTTCTGACACCTAAAATACTTTCTAGATGTCAACCCTAACTACTGATAATATTTTTCAGAAATCCAGATATGGGAGGTCCATCAGTGGGTTTTGAGCAAAACCCACTGATGGAACTAAACTGCACCTATAGCTTTGGAAAAAATATAAATTTGAGGTTATGGACACCTAAAATACTTTCTCCAACCTCATCCCTAACTGTTGATAATGGTTTTTCAGAAATCCAGATATGGGAGGTCCATCAGTGGGTTTTGAGCAAAACCCACTGATGGAACTAAACTGCACCTATAGCTTTGGAAAAAATATAAATTTGAGGTTATGGACACCTAAAATACTTTCTCCAACCTCATCCCTAACTGTTGAAAATGCTTTTTCACAAATCAAGATATGGGAGGTCCATCAGTGGGTTTTGCTCAAAACCCACTGATGAAACTAAACTACACCTATAGGTTTGGAAAAAATTATAATTTGATGTTTCCGACACCTAAAATACTTTCTAGAACCTCAACCCTAACTACTGATAATGGATTTTCAGAAATCCAGATATGGGAGGTCCATCAGTGGGTTTTGCTCAAAACCCACTGATGGAACTAAACTACACCTATAGGTTTGGAAAAAAATTATAATTTGATATTTCTGACACCTAAAATACTTTCTAGAACCTAATCCCTAACTACTGATAATGGATTTTCAGAAATCCATATATGGGAGGTCCATCAGTGGGTTTTGCTCAAAACCCACTGATGGAACTAAACTAGCCCTATAGCTTTTGACAAATTATAATTTGATGTTTCTGACACCTAAAATAGTTTCTAGACTCAACCCTAACTACTGATAATGATTTTCAGAAATCCAGATATGGGAGGACCATCAGTGGGTTTTGAGCAAAACCCACTGATGGAACTAAACTACACCTATAGCTTTGGAAAAAATATAAATTTGAGGTTATGGACACCTAAAATACTTTCTCCAACCTCATCCCTAACTGTTGATAATACTTTCTCCAACCTAAAATACTTTCTCCAACCTCATCCCTACTTTCTCCAACCTATAGCTTTATTTCAGGCCCACCTCGGGCCTGAAATATCTTTATTTCAGGCCCACGTTGGGCCTGAAATAACTTTATTTCAGGCCCCAGGTGGGCCTGAAATAAAGATATTTCAGGCCCATAGTGGGCCTGAAATACATTTATTTCAGGCCCACCTTGGACCTGAAATAAAAACATTTCAGGCCCACAGTGGGCCTGAATTAAATATTATTTGAGGACCACCCTTAACCATATAATATTTTGACCTCTTCCCCCAAGTTGGATTACATATTTTATCCCTACTAAAATACTTTCTCAAAACCTCACCCCTAACTACTGATAATGGTTTTGTAGAAATCCAAATATGGGAGGTCAGCAAAATCCACTGATGGAACTAAACTAGACCTATAACTTTGAACAAAATTATAATTTGAGGTTTCGGACACCTAATCTACATTCTCCAACCTGAACCCTAACTACTGATAATGGTTTTTCAGAAATCCATATATGGGAGGTCCATCAGTGGGTTTTGCTCAAAACCCACTGATGGACCTCCCATATCTGGATTTCTGAAAATCCCATTATCAGTAGGTAGGGTTGAGGTTCTAGAAAGTATTTTAGGTGTCGGAAACATCAAATTATAAATTTGTCAAAAGCTATAGGGCTAGTTTAGTTCCATCAGTGGGTTTTGCTCAAAACCCACTGATGGACCTCCCATATCTGGATTTCTGAAAATCCCATTATCAGTAGGTAGGGTTGAGGTTCTAGAAAGTATTTTAGGTGTCGGAAACATCAAATTATAAATTTGTCAAAAGCTATAGGGCTAGTTTAGTTCCATCAGTGGGTTTTGAGCAAAACCCACTGATGGACCTCCCATATATGGATTTCTGAAAAACCATTATCAGTAATCTTTAAATTGTAATTGTTGTCAATTACATCAATAATTTTTTAGGGAAGTATTTTGATTTCAGGCCCACGGTGGACCTGAAATGACATTATTTCAGGCCCAGAGGGGGCCTGAAATGATTTATTTCAGGCCCACACTGGGCCTGAAATGCTAGTATTTCAGGCCCAAGAAGGGCCTGAAATGATATTATTTCAGGCCCTATCTGGGACTGAAAAGAGTTATTTCAGGCCCACACTGGGCCTGAAATGCTATCATTTCAGGCCCACGCCTCTGGTTGCAAAAAAATTATTTACAGTATGATTAAATTTTTATACGCCAATCTTTTAAATAAATGAACATGTTGTGACCACATTTTTAAAAAATAAACAAGAAGGAGAGTACCTAAATACACATTGCACACCACAATTGAATTCCATTCACATCAAAACCTCATATTATCAAAATTTGGCACATCAGGAGGTTTGTATGATGGACCTAGCATATTTGGATTTTTCAAACCTCATTATCAGTTCTCAGACTTTACCTAATTATTGGTATTTTAGCTAGGATATGCTATTTTTCAGTTGGCACACAACTGTGTTGATACAGTATCAGTTGGCACACAACACTCATTTAACAAAGCAAAAATCAGAGGGGGTTAAACAACAGATTTTCAGAAAACACAGGACTTCAGGACTTCAAGTTCCTGAAATAACATTATTTTGGGTTTACAAATGATACGACTTCGATTCTGATATATTCTGCTTATAACACAAGGTAAAATGTATCATAATATTGAAATACTTCTATAAGTCACAACATTAACAACTGGTTTTTTTAAAGAATACTATACATTCAGTTATCCTCCTTACAAAATAAACACTTCCATCAGAAAATTTCAGCAATTCATAAACCAATTAACTCAAGACCTTGGGCCTGGCGGCATTCTACATGTCCTTTTATTATGGCCAAGTTGTTTGCACCGGCTGCATTTAAGTTTCACCTTGCCATTGTGTCTTGACTCAATCCGTGCCTTCTTTCGTCTACCAGGCTGCACAAGGCTACGGGGACATCGAACTGTAATATTGTTTACTCCACTAGGCCAAAACTGCTTGCTTCTACAAGGGTAAATACGATCCATGTAAACCCACTTCCAAGTTTCAGAATAAAAATAATGCTCACAATATCGGAGTGTATCGATATTCCTGTGAACTATTACAGCTATAGCATGTGAGCAAGGGAGTCCTGAAATTTGAAACTCCCCACAATGACAAAAGTTTTTTTCCAAATCAACAATGTATGAAGTGCCCCATGTTTCTACCTCCATTTCTGATTGAGAGTAAGGGTGAACCTTATAAGCTCTAGCTTTCTCTCTCCTTGATTCCATTTCTTTTGTAGCATGAGGTGTCAAAGCAACATGCCATTTGGAAACTTCCTCTCTACGGTTATAGAACCATTGAGCTACCTTTCTTCTTGTATTATCAATTAACCTATTTATGGGAAGCTCACGTGTAGACTTAAACAAAGCATTCAAGCTCTCCACACAATTCGTGGTAAGCATTCTGTACCTTCTCCCAGTAAAGTGTGCATTTGCCCACCTTTTAGGGTCAATGTTCTGAAGCCACTTATGAGCATCTGGATGTTTTTCGAGCATTGTCTGCATTATCATATCATATTGAAGTGTTGTGTTGGCTCGTGCTGCTGCCCAAAACAAACCTACACCAGCTCTACTTCCAGTATCAGTTACCATATTACAAGACATGTGGTGGCAACAAAAAGCATGATGCGCGTTTGTGAATACTTTTCTGACTGCTGATATAATGCCCCGATGTCTATCTGATACTATGGTGAGTGAGTGATCATCAACAGCAAAGAACCTCTTTGTATGATCCAAAAACCACTCCCAAGCAGACCCACATTCTACTTCAGCTATTGCAAAGGCAACTGGGAGAACATTGTCATTACCATCAATCGCCGTTGCAATCAACAATACTCCTGGATACTTTCCTCTTAGGTGTGTCGCATCAATTCCGATAATTCTACGCAAATAAGACCTGAACACCCTTCGGCAAGCACCAAAAGCCCAAAAACACCTCTGGAACTGATTGTCACCATTCGTGCATAGTGCCACATAAGTTTCAGGATCTCTAGCTCTTAACTCACGCAGATATTGTGGGAGATCTCTGTATGCCTCATCATAATCTCCAACAACCTTTTTCAATGCTTTCTCCCTAGCTATGTATGCTTTTCTGTATGATATCGTCACTCCAAATCTAGCTTTAATATCTGAAATAATCATACTTGGTTTGTATTGTTCATTATGAAGAAATTGCTCTTCAACAAAAGAAGCAACAAATGATGAAGAGCATGCATGATGATCAGCACTTTCCCTAACACTTCGACATTGGTGTTCCTTTATATATTTTGTAACAGTGAACTCTACTTCCCCCCTTCCTACTACTCTCCATGTACATGGTTGGTTAAAACACACTGCTTTAACTCTGTTTTTCCGGGTGTCAACTGGGTTATATCTCATATGCTTAACCATCGCATGTTTAACAAGTGCATTCTTGAATTCTTCTCTAGATGGAAATATCTGCCCCACAAAAAATTCATGCTCATCTCTTGCCTCTAGCTCTCGAATTGGCCCAGCAAGCAATCGAGAATTCAAAATATATGGATCTTCAGCTAATGGAAACTCCTCCTCTAGGTCACTGTACTGATCTGGGGGGAATTCATATTGCTCAACCTGCATATCATCAGCTTGGAATTCTAGTACACTTGTACTGGGTACAAATTCTTCTGCATTCCGGATTTCAATTTCTTCCTCCCCACTCCAGGTTGGCTGAAATATTTCAACTACTCTTGTAGAAGAATTCAAACCCTCATCTTCTAAATTATTTGCTTCTTCATTTAGATCAATTGCCAAATTCCTTGTAATGCTATTATCACCATACTGGGAACATAATGGAATATTATTACTAGTTATTTCTAATCCTTTCCCCGTAGCCACATTATCATCAAGAGTATTCCATATCTCAGAGAGAATTTCGTCAACAACATTATCAACCCTGAAAAAAATTACATATAACTTTATCAAACTTTGAAATTGATAATAAAGGCCCTAGGAGCCCCTGAGGGCCTGAAATCATTTGATTCAGGCCCAGGGATTTGATTTCAGGCCCTACCAGGGCCTGAAATCATTTTATTTCAGGCCCAGGTCGGGCCTGAAATAAAATTATTTCAGGCCCAGGCAGGGCCTGAAATCATTTCCTTTCAGGCCCACTCCGGGCCTGAATCATTACATTTCAGGCCCAGGGAGGGCCTGAAATCATTTGATTTCAGCCCCTCCCTGGATCTGAAATAAAATAAATTCAGGCCAGGTCCTGGGAGGGCCTGAATTTCTTTTATTTCAGTCCCTCCGAGGGCCTGAAACAAAATTTTACAGCCTCTCCTATTGCCTGAAATCTAATGACATCATGCACTCTCAGGGCCTGATATCATGTAATGCATATCACCCTAAGCCTCCTCCAAAATTAAAATAGTAGAAAGAGTTTAACTTGATTAAAACTATATCTGATACCATATCAAAGAAGACAATCATACGTACATTCCTATTTCTCTTAGTTACCAATCTGTTGCTTCCTTTTTCTCCTTCGACAACCTATTTTGTTGCTTCCTTTTTCTCCTTCGACAACCTATTTTCCTCAGGTGCTTTGGTGATGAATCGAGTTGTGCAAGGAAGCAATATATACGTACATTCGTGATCATTCGACTTGTGCAAATCATTTCACATATATATATTGGCTGAGAAAAATTCGACTGCTACCCATCCGAACCACAAATTAATATTTTATTGATAAAGTGGTTCGGTTGTCTCGAAACTGTGTCTGATAAAGTTATTCTTTGGCGGGAGGGGTATAAAAGTAACTTCACTATATGGGATGCGCCCTTTGGTATAATAGAAACCATGGTACTCATTTCGGTAATTACGAATAGTTGGATACGCCCTTTGGTAAATTGCCCTTTAATTTTCAACATATTGTCAGCTTTAGCTCTTTTTGTTTTTATTGGTATAGGTTTCAGCTTAAACCGATTAATTCAAAGGTAACGCAAAGCGCTTGTAACAATCATTTATTAACGAATATTCATCCATATATTTATCAAAATTGAGACTCGATCCTTGCTTTAGTCGCTTCCATGACTAGACAAATGAATTTGATCTTGTGTGGGCAACACCTATAGAGCCAATAGAAAGGTATATTTTGTTTGCAATGGAAGCTAGTTCAGGAAGCACTGTTAATTAGGGGTGTTAAAAATCAACACGATCCAACGACCCAACCTGAATCGACATGAAAAAATCGGGTTTGGGTTGAAAATTTTCGGGTTCAGGTCGGGTCGGGTTGGAGGATTTAGGGTTGAAAATTTTCGGGTCGGCTTCCGGTCGGGTTCGGGTTGATCCGAATTTAATGTTTAGTGATTTTTTAGGGTTAAATCAAATTTTATGTTGAAAATTAAAAATATTTTTATGTATATTAATATCAATATAGTATGATCATGGAGTATTGAAATAAAAGTGAAAAATTATAGGGAAAATAGCGAAAAAAGACGTTTTGAATCGGTTTTTCGGGTATGGTTCGGGTTGATCGGGTTGGTCGGGTTCGGGTTCGAGTTCGGATTCGGTTTGGACGTTTCGGGTTGAATTCGGGTTCGAGTCAGGTTCGGGTCGGGAGTTTAAAATTTTTTTCTAACCCGACCTGAACCCGATCCGACCTACCCGAACTGACACTCCTACTACTAATAATGTTTTTGTATGTGTACTATAATATTTTCTATGTATCTTATATTAGGTATTAATTAATATTCTATTGCTAAGTGTCCGTCCATATAAGTTGTTACTTGGAATGAAATTTTTGATAAATTTTTGGTATGAATAATACACTACCCAAAAAAACACTCATATAATAATATTTTTTTACTTTTAAAAATAATATTCAATCACTCCTGCACGTTTAGGATCAGTTTAAAAATCGCTCCTTTGTTGCCGCTCCTATATCCTATAGAAGCGGATTTCATAACCGTTGATAAAAATTAAAAAACTACTCCTATTATTGTTTTAGGTACAGTTTGAAACCAATATTATATGTTCTAAATATGACAACGATTTCAACCGTTACTATAGCTATAAATTCTCAAGCGGTTCAAACCACTCTAAAATCATTTAGGTGTAAGAATAGTTTTAAACCACTTTTATACGTCAAGAATATAAAAGCGATTTCAAAAAGTCTAAATGTTAGTATGATAGACTCGCCTCAGGCCGGTTCTGAATTGGACCCGACTCCGGGCTCATAACCGTGTCGGGTACCTGTTGACCTGGTTTCTTTTGTTATATTATTATTAATAATAATCGAGACATGAGTATGAGATATATTTATTTATTAATTAATTTATAATCGTTTGCCCAAGCCTAGAACGAAGTCGCAAATGTTGTGTGCAAAACATAGAAGGAAAGTTATGGGTTTAGGGGGAAAACATTAAGCAAAAAAAACTTAAGAAATATAAATATATGAAAAGAAAGAAAATTGGAATAAACAAAATTAAGAATATTTTATAACAAAAATAAAAATGAGAAAAAATGAAATGGATATAAATAAAATTAAGATTTTATAATTTATTTAAAGAATAATTTATTGTAATAATAAATATTATAAATTAATATAGAATAAGATACATCAAACGCATACTATAACCTCTACCTTGAGTAGCATTACCATATGAATAATGTAGGCCGGGTCGGTCGCCCGAGCTTGGCAAAACCTCGTTAATCGTTTTTTACCATTGAATAATGTAAAAAATATAAAATTCCAACACGATACTCAAGACTTCTATGTGAGGCAACCATCTATTCCTTCACTATAATTCCCTATACAATAATTTCTAATTTTACATTTAAATCACAATAAATTAAAATCTTTGGCAATATATGAAACTGAAAAAGGTACAACAAGATATCTTTTTCTAAAATGGATTTCAACTTCGATATTATTCAACTGAGTAGAAAAAGATATAGTAAGATATAACTTTCACAATAATTTCACTATAAATAAATCTTTTGCACTCGAAAGAACCTAACATAGAATTTACATACCTTCACAAATAAAATATTTGGTAACTTATGAAGCAGAAGTGCCAAAATAATGCTAGGATCAAATTTCAAATAATAGAAATATTATATACGAACGAAATACAATACCTAAACTTATTTTATTATTTAAAATCTCATATTGGACCTTTAAAAGTGGTCTTAACTACTCTTAAATGAAACATATAGAAGCGGTCGTTGGAATTGCTTCTATAGGGTCAAATTATAGAGTTTTAGGTGCAGTTATAGCCGCTTCTATAAACACTCTATAGGAGCGGTTCAGTTACAGCTTCTATAGATTTTTAACATCAATGGTTACCAATCGTTAGAGGCATTGTATCAACTAAACCGTTTGTAGGAACGGTTTATAAAATCGCTCCTATTAGTACATCCTGTACCACCGGTTTATCGACCGCTTGTAATTATCTGGTTCTATTGTTCACTTGTTTTGTAGTGATAGTTGGTACAAAGAGCATCATATAATCAAACCTATATTTTGATATTGACAATGATTTAAAATTAAACTCTTGTGATCTGATAATTGTGTTAAGTGCAGAGGACTTAACAGGAAAACCCTAGTAGATCAGGTGGATTAGATACTACTGGATCAGATACTAGACAACATAAGACTTATCAAGTGGATTGGAACCAAGTAGAGAGAGTCCAAATGTGTCAAGGGGATCGGACAACTAGAAGGACAGACTAAATGGGTCAAAAGATCAAACATCGAGTCAAAGGAAGCCCTAATGGATCAAGGGATCAGGCGTTAAGTAGAAGAAGTTCAAACAAGTCATTAGACTAGATGTTGGTAAAATTAGGTAAGGATAGTAAATTTTGGAATGGAGAGGTCTTTCTTAAAAGAAGATAGTGAGGACGTGTCCTAAGTTTAAAACAAAGCTTTAGCAAAACCAACTTGAATTTTGAAGTCGAGATCGAATAGTGTTAATTGTCTAAACTTAGAAACAAGCATGCTAACTCTATTTTACAAGATTTATATTTTACTAGATTAATTTAGTTTTGCAAGAACTTGTAGTCCAGTCAACCAAAAGGTGACTTCGGTTGACCAAACAGTTCGGTAGATCGAATAGATGAATTCATCGACTAAAAGTTGATATGGCATAGTGATATGACATGGCAGTTAATAGTCCATTGTGTTGACATGACTAAAAGTTGATGGCATAGTGATATGACATGGCAGTTAATAGTCCATTGTGTTGACATGACATTTGATGTAGACAATGATAAGTCTCAGGATGTTGATGTGATAGAGGATAGACTTTGAAAAGTTGATGCGGCAGTTGCAAGGTCAAAGATGGACTTTGTCTTGCTGACATGGTAGATGATAGACCTCGAGTAGTTGATGTAGCAATCAGATAAAGACACAGAGCAGAGTCGGTAAGGTTCGGCCGTCTAGTAAACTCAATTTGGCCACCGAAAAAACTAAGTTAGTGTTTGAACCGGGACGAGGAGCTGACATGATAGGTTTGGTCGACTGAAAAATATGGTTTGATTGATCGAAAAACAAGATCTGGATATGATATTTGAGGAATTCAATCGACCATATGACTAGTTAAGTCGACCGATAAAAAGCTATAAAAGAGACTTCAAACAAAGGATTCTGAACCTGGTCAAACATGATCCCCAGGACTGAGTTCTTCGTGATATGGACTGAGCTGCCCGGTGATCTCATTGTTTTCAGGTTTTTCGGTCAACTGGACCTCTTATCGACTGACTTAACCTTGTTAGGTCAATCAAAACATTATAGGTTGACTGAAACTTTTAGGTCAATTGAAAACTTATGGTTGCCCATATTTATATTTGGTGTCTAGTCTTGGTTCTCTTGTCCAACTTTAGCTCCCTGCAAGACAAGCATACTATTGGATATAAGTGAAAGGAAAAGAAGTGGAAAAGAAAGAGATTACATTGTGAATGAGACTTTTAGTCCCATATTGAGAGTTTCAAGTCATATTGATTGGTTTATATTGATTTATAAGCATGTTAGTTGTGAACAAATTCATGGGGAGAGGTTCTCTCTCACGCATGGGTGTGCAGAAGGGGTACAAATCCAGAGTTTAGATTTGCACTAAACCAAGTTGACTCATATGCGAGTATTGCTTGCACTAAATGTTGGACCGATCAGAGCAAACTTTGCTTAAGCGTATAAACCAATATTTTTTCACTTGAATAATTTTTGCTTGTTGCTCAAATATAACAGATACATTAATCGATGATTAATGAAGGATCTGTAAGCTCTAGACATTTTGATTTGGATGGGATAATGGGTCGTAAATGATGATTAATTCGGTCATTAAATACTACTTTGTCTAAGCTCCTATATAAAGGGGTTGTGACCAAGAGAGCAGTGAGAGGCTACAGAGAGGCTGCGAGCTAATAGCAAATATTTCTTTCACCTTCGTTCCCCTAAATCTTCCTCCACTATGCATTCCGCTCGGTGGATTACCCATGGCACCAATTGGGTACTTTTTTAGTTCGCCATGAGCAACTAGTGCTGGGTTCTGTGCGTGATGTCACTGTTGTATCTTGGGAAATGAACGCCCATTAGAACCTCAAAGCACAGCCGGAGGAGGATGAATCTACTTTAAGGAAACTGCATTACATAGACCTTAGTAACTCTTTCTTTCTCTCTAGGTCGAGAGTTTGCACTTGGAGTCTACAACTTAGACTCTGCAGCTTGGAAGTCTTCAGCTCGGGAGTCTCCAGCTCGGGAGCTCAAGTAGAGCACAAGTCGAGAGCTCAGGTTGGGAGTGTGCAACTTAGATTTTGCAGCTCGGAAGTCTTCGGCTCAGGAGTTTCCAACTTTGGAGCTTAGGTCGGGAGTCTGCACTTAGAGTCTGCAACTTAGACTCTGTAGCTCAGGAGTCTTCATTTTGGGTGTCTTTAGCTTGGAAGATCAGATCAGGAGCTCAGGTCGGGAGTCTGCACTTAGACACTGAAATTGGACTCTGCGGTTGGGAGTTTGTACTCTGCCATACAAGACAACTCAAATCTTTCCAGCCAACTCAGCTATTCCAAATAGGTCTTTCCCTACTTGTAGACTGGAATTGTTAGTTCAGGTTACTCAACAGATAAGTTGAAATTAAATTGTGTAATTTTAATTTAATTTTATTATCTTCTTCAATTTAGTTTTATTATCTCCGGCAAGTATTTGCCCAACACATACAAACATGCAAACAAGCATAATTCTTTAGTCTACCTATTCTACTAGGCTTACTTGGTTCATTCTTGGAGTTCACTCCTCCAAGTTGACTTTTTACCGCCTAAGATTTACTTGTTTAGAATTTTCCTTTGCTTGAAGTTCACATTCCCACCACTTCTCACCACCTAAGATTCCCTCACTCAGAATTTTTTCTTTGTCAAGCATCTAGTGACATTGAGATGATTGGACTTACCACTTGCTAGACAATCCGATTATCATTGACCTGTCTATACTTTCATTTTGCCAAACATCTGGTGAACCTTGATTTGCTTGAATTTTATCTTTGCCAAACATCTGTCTATTCTTAATCTACTTAGACTTTTTCTTTATTAGTCTTCCAATCAACCTTGACCAAACAGGACTTCTCATCAAACTACCAAGCATGAAGCATACGGTCAACCTTGACTGCTTAGACATCTCACTTATTTGGCACTTTGAAACATCTTGTCATGTTTGGATCAACTCATGATTAAAGTTGACTGCTTAGACATCTCACTTATTTGGCACTTTGAAACATCTTGTCATGTTTGGATCAACTCATGATTAAAGTTGATCAGACACAGATATATTGTCATACATCGAAAACTTGAAGACTAATGGCACTAACAATAAGTAGTGCCAAAAACCTAACCACCTGGCTTCAACCCAGATACCAATTTAGACATAGCACCCTATATGAACAAAAGAACCTACTAAGAATTTAGGATGAAGTGGATGGAGCAAATAAGGAAAATAAAAAACCTCACATATGAAAAAAAAACCACATAAATAAAAGTTAAATTGAAAGTTAAATTAATTATAAGATACATTAATATGAACTCCTTTTATATAAACTCAACTCAACATTAAATATAGAAATAAATATTCTAAATAAATAAAATATATTAATCTTTGTAGGAATTATACATATTCCTTTTTTATTTCAAAATAAATAATATTAATTTCTAAATAACAAGAATTAAATCTCTAATTATATTCCTTTTTTTACTGATCTACCAACCTCTCGAATGTTTTAATTAAATTTTTTATTTAACTTTTTCTTTGATTTTGTTTCCATGGTTGCAATTACCTATTTTTTTAATAACTATTTCTTGCAACAATTAATAATCATTCAATAAAATCAAAAGGTTTTTAACATATTTTTCTTAATACTTGCTGATCAGCATGAACCATTTGTTTATCTTTTTCCATAATAATTGATGAATTTATTTGTAAAGAAAGTTTAGAATTGACATTATAAATAAGGGCAAATTGACACTTCTTGTCACACCAACAAATCTAATATTTTACAATGGAGCTAAAAGGAACGGTGGCTCTCTCTTTCTTTGTTTTCTTCTGCATCATTAGTGGTATAATCTCGATCGATGAGGATTTCTTGATGCATGCATGGCCTTTTGAATCTGATTTACAGTACATACGATCATAAAATTTATATTGTTTGTTTTAATCTTAGTTTTATTCTCAGCTAGAGGAATAGATGCGGAGTTGGCAAGCGAAGGAATCTCCAATGTGCAAGTGGACAAGGAGGTCGCAACCGAAGAGATGTGGCGGATTGCAATAGGGTCGACGCCGCCGAACTGCAATGGCCAGTGTAATGGTTGCACGCCATGCAGAGCGAAACTGGTCACTGTGCCACCGACGGCCGGTGGAACGAGGAGGCTCTTGCAGAATATGGTCTGGAGGTGCGTTTGCGGTTAGGGCCATAAAGTTTTATGTATGCCATCTCTTTGAATAAAATAAAGTCTGCCAAGATGGGCATTTAAAAGAAGTTGCGGTGGTCTTAAAAATTATTGAACCATATAGCAGATAAATTTGAGATGATCGATCCGATTTCATAAAAAATTTTCGCCGATCAATAGGATAAATCGAGAAGTATTCGTGGTGGGGGTTCGTATCCCATTTGGAGAAAAAATTCCTACAAATACACCTTAGTTGGGGATCGAATCTCGAATACCTGAGATAACGATATGTCACCCTACCACTATACTATAGTCCCGAGGATAAAATCTCGAATATATGAAATAACGATTAGTCACCTTACCGTTGCACTATAGCCCCGGAGACAGAAATTGCGATGATTTTGACATTTAAAGAAGTTGCGGTGGTGTGATACTATACATTTAATGAATCTCCTTTCTATTAAATCATTTAATAAGAAAATAATATATATAATAAATTATTTTTAACACTCGACAATAATTTATATACAATTTATTACATCTTAATTTTAATATATTTTTATTTAAATACAGTACTTTATAATATTTAACAATTTTGAATTAATCATACCCCTAATTAAAGTTATAACTTACATAATGCTTTGGCACGATTTGAGCTGTCCTATAAGAAATTTTATTTGACCCTTCCTAATTCATACTTGTTGGAAACGTGTGAGCTAGTTGGTAAATAGTTTTGATTGTTTCGTCTCGCTTATTTATACGTCATTTGAATGCGCTGTAGACTATTTAAGGCTACGTTTGGTAGGGTATAATTTACCCTATAATGTAATCAAGATTATATTACAAGTTGGATTCTTTTGTTTGGAATAACTTTAAAATTGTAATGTAATGTAATCTTGATTACAAAAGAGGTTGATGATTAATTTGTAATCTGGATTACAAAACAAAACCTCTGTAATCTGGATTACATTACAGCTTGTAAAGTCGTCGGCCGGGCGGCGACGGTTCGTCGGTCGTCGGCCGCCGCCGGTCGCCGACCGCCAGCCGCCAATCGCCGGTCGGCGGCGGCGGTCGATCGGTCGGTGGCCGGCCGGCGGCGGTCGATCGGCCGGCGGCGGTCGATCGGTCGGCGGCCGGCCGGCGGCGGTCGATCGGTCGGCGGTCGATCGGTCGGCGGCCGGCCGGCGCCGGTCGTCGGTCGTCAATCTTGATTACATTACAGGATGAATTACCCCTCACCAAACAAAGGAATCCAACTTGTAATGGTTATCAAAGATTATATACAACTCATTACCAAACATAACAATGTAATCAAGATTACATTACATTACAAACTTGATTATATTACAGACCCGATTACATTACCCCCTACCAAACGTAGCCTAAATCAAATTTGACGTCTAATGTTAATGTATAAAATCTTGGTTTTCTTGGTATCCACATTTTAAGACGACTAATTCAAGATCTAGTCCTAGTCATTTCCATCAATAAACATTTTCCTTCTCGAATACCTTCCTAAGTTGGATAAGCCTTTTATAAAACCTGTTGTTACAAAGCAATATGACACTAAATAAAACTCAAATACAAATAAGAGCGAAAACAACTTTACAAGTGAAACATTATTTTGCTTGCTCTTTTGTCGCTTTTGGTAGGAAATGCAATAACATTTTCTCTAAATCCTCAGAAACCTTGTATCTTCGATTTCATTCGAAACTTTCTTTTAAAGGTTGTCGCTCGAGCTAATTTTCGCATTCAGTTGATTGGTAGACTTCACCAATCGACTGCAATATTGACTTTAACTATTTAAACTTGCAGAGTTATTTTTTTTATATTAACAATTGATTGCTCAACATCACCAGACGACTACCAATGACCAGTCGAGTTGGCCAATTGATTCCGTAATATTCTATTCACTGCTACAATGTCACTACCAATCGTCAATCGATTGCAGGTAGCAATTCAATCAACCACCTCCTTTCTCATTCAAAATCCCAAATTTGGGGTTTAGGGTAAGCAATTGATTGCTACTTCCTGACAATCGATTGTTACCTCTATTTTAAACTTTTAAGCCGAAACTTTTGCCTTGCCTAGTATCTGATTGACCTCAACTTAGTAAGGTTTCTTTGCTCAACATCTATCATCTTTGACCCGTTGAGACTTTTTGTTTCCCAACATCCGGTCAATCTTGACCTGTTGGAACTTCGTCATTGCCTAATATCTTGTTGACCTTAACCTACCAATACTTCGTCCATGTTCTAAGTGTCCGATCCTTCATTATCCACTTAAACTTCATCCATTTCACGCCAAGTCTCCGGTCAACATTAATCGACCTAAACTTTGCTTCTCATGCCAAGTATCCAATCCTTCATGACCTCTTGCCAACTCCTTATTAGATTTTCGATCACCATGTACCCGATCAACCGTGACATACTTGGATTTTTCTTTTGTCAGCTCTTTGTTCGACTCTCAATCTCCAAGTGTCCGATCAACCATGACCTTGGATTTTCTTTTCACATGCCAAATGTTCGGTCAATCATGGCTCACTTGGACTTTCGTCTTCTTGTCAAGTATCCAATCAACTTGACCTACATTACTCCTTACTTAAACATGCATCATTTGTTCATCAAGTCAAGTATCTAGTTAACCTTAACCTACTTGACACCTTATGACCGCTTAACATATTGATCAAACATTGAAATCTAACTCGAGTCAACTCAAGCTTGGTTAACTTGGTCAATCTTGACCAAAGGTTAATTACACCAATAATTTCCTCCTTTTTAATGTTTGACAATATATTTAAGTTAGATTAAACCATTATCCCAGCATTATACTTTTCTTGACAATGAATGTTTCCTAACTTAAACCCTTTAATCTTCCCCTTTGGCACACATCAAAAATACATCCTCTTAAAATCAATTTTCTTCTTCTTTTTCAAGCTTCCAATCATTACAATGAAGGTTTCCTTCCTTGTATTGTCTCCAATGCTCAATCTTGAGCATACATCTTTCATTCATTCATCAATTCTCAAAATCTTTCTTTCTCCCTCTTTCATGTCAAAATCATGCCTATAAAGGGGACCTACCCCTCAAAGCATGCTCCATTTTCATTGCACCAATAATTTGGAGTTTCTAAATCTCTAGGAATTTCCAAAAATTTTAAGTCTTGAGGTTAAAATTTTAACTCTAAATCTAAATGATGTTGTGAATGCAAGTGTACGATTTATTGTCAAATAATAAAAATATAGATTCACAGGGTTTATTGATTAAGCACTAGTTGAGATTGCAATGTTAGTTATCTAGAAAGATGAAAATGGTTGTGCGCTTAGGCGATTGAGAGAGAGAGAGGGAGGGACGGAGAGAGAGAGATTTGAGAGAGAGAGACAGTCAGAAGAGAAGTTTGAGAGAGGGTTTAGGGCAGAGGAGTTTCAAGAGAAGCAAGTAATCACGGGAGAAATTGGATTAGTGGAATGATATATTCTAGGACATCAATTTTGCTACGATGCTAATTGATGCTCTAAGTGTTGTTCACCTCCTTATCTTCATGTTTACTTACTTATCGGGTTTCTAACCAAATAATTGATAGGAACCCATGAGGATTATACCGGAATGACTACTTCAATTTCAACGCTATTAAGCAAAGTGGTAATCTTAGAAAGTCTGCTTAAAGGGTTATCCCTGTCACATGAGGCTTCACGGTCATATAATTTAGATTATTCACTATATTTTCTAACATCAAATTGGTGCAAACCCATTAACCTGTAGTTAGTTAATCCCTTGCAGCGGATCAGTCCCCTTTTCAAGGTGATAACTCTAGAAAGTCCGTTTAAAGGGTTACTCCTGTCCCATGAGGCCCCATAGTCATACAATCTAGAGTATCTGCTCTAGATTGTGACCAATCCTCCACATCCATTTTTTTTTTCAACAAACACATATAATCAAGCAGGAACAAGAAGGAACAGGAAGTAAACATATCATAGATGGAAACGAACAAATACATAGATCACATATCAACAATCACATCATATCTACTTTCCTCTCCCTACTCTTAGAATTCAAAGATTTACTCCATAGTGAGAGAAATACAACCAAGAGACATGAAACGAGGCAATCTTCTACTCAAAACTAGAATTGAGAAGAGAAGTATACTTGTCAATGCGATGTCGGCCCCCTCAGATGAATTCCTCATTCTGATGGTGGACGGATCATCAAACGACTACGGAAGTAGATGTCCTAGGGTTCCCTGGAAAGGGAAGAACCCTCTTCCTCAAGTTAGGGATCTTCTTAGGCTTTTTATAGCCCTCCCGACCATTAAAAACGGTTGGGGAAAGACCCTAATTGTTTCAAACCCAGGATGCAACACGGTCATACCTTTTAGGCACAACCGCACTGTGTTGGCCTCGGCCAACACTTGGGACCGAGGCACAACCATGCCTTTTTGGCATGACCGGACTGTGTTGGTCACGACTGGTTTTTTGGGAAGAGGCAAGACCATTCCTTTTTGGCATAGCCGGACCATGCTGGCTTCTATTGGAGGTGAACTTCTGCAAGTGAGGCACGATCGGCCCGTGTTGGATGCTGGAATCTTTCTTTACCTTCCGTTCTTTGGTTAATTTCGCCCGAAGGAACTCGCTTGTGTCATGAGACACGACCAGTGCATATTTCTTACTTCCACTTCTTGTTCCAATGCCAAAATACTTCATTTTTGCTCCAAAAATATATCCTATCAATCAAAATAAGAAAGAGTAGATCTTCGAACCAAAAGAGTGAAAGTAATGAAATCATATAGAAATCAAGTATGAGAATGCAAATCATGCTCATAAAATATAAGAAAATATATTCAATACAATGCTTAAAACATGCATTATTTACACACATCACTAAACCTCCTCAAATTGTCATTCTTCTCCCTTTATAATCCCTTTCTCATTTTTATCAAGAAAATATATCACCTTTAATTGAATGTTTATCTAAGTATATCATAGACTTAGGGACAATTACAATGCTTAATAGTGAGCTTAACGTGCTGGTACAGGGTGCATAACAGTTAAACCTATGATTTGATGTTAGCAAAGATTTATAGTTGTTTTATTGTTATTTGATGTGTTGATCTAGTGTGTAGAAAGATTACCTCAATGAAACCTTAGTAGGTCTGGAGGACCGACACTAGGTAGATAGTCTTGGCAAATCGTGAAAATCAGGCAGGAAGCCCAGATGGGTGGACATTTGGTTGAAAGTCTCGGTAGGTCTGGAGGACCTGATACCAAGTAAGTGGAAGCCCTGGCGAGTCGATCTATTGCTAGGATGAAGTCCAAATAGGTCTGAGAGACCTGATGTCTAGTAAGTGAGTGAGGTAAGCTTCTAGAGGAGAGAGTTGTGAGGTCGTGTCCCTCCGGGATAGCCTTAGGCGCTGATCCAACTAAAGAAACCTATGGAGGTTTCTAAATTGAGATCAGGGCAGTTATGACTGTCAATTACTCATGCATTCCTCTATTTATCTGTGCTAATCTATGTTTTGTAGAGTAAATTATTTTATACATTATTGCTATGCTAACACTCTTGTGCAGGAAGTCAAACTCAGTTGGCTGACGGATCAGTCGACTGATCACTAGATCCGTCGACTGATCAAGCTTGAGTAGACAGTCGCGAAGCCAGATTCAGTATGATTCTAGACTTATCTGTCGACGGATCAAAGGATCAGTCGACGGGTCCATATATGGTATGACGCGTGCACGCATATGGAAGTTCTTTATCCATCAACCCATCAGGGGTTAGGTCGACTCAGTCAACTGATCGCATTAAATGTTGCGACTGTTGAGCGGAGCAAAAGAGGAAGGGCATGAACTTCCGACGATTGAACAGAGGGTTAGTCGACCGATGCTATTAGTCGACTGAATGATTTTTCAGTCGATGAATAGAGGTCTATATAAGGAGCTCGAGACTAGCATTCTGAGATAATTTTTATACTCACCACATTCCCAGTTTCTGCGTCGACGAACTGCTTCTGATCTACTGCTTTTGACGCCGGAAAGCTCACCGACTCACTACGCTTACGATCTTCTATTTTTTGTCGGTACAATTTTTATTATTGTACTTGTATTCATACCTCAAAAGGAGATTAGTAGGTTGTTAATAATTCCCCTTACATTCTATACGATATCACTTTCTCTGAACAGTTTTCAGAGAAAGGATTATAGTGGATTGTCAATTGAGAGCGGTAGAGGACTATGAGCCTTGGAGTAGGAGTCGCCAAAGGCTCCAAACTATTTAAAAAGAAATGAGTCACTTTTTCCGTTGTTTTACTTTGACTTTGTTTTTGTCTTATGTATACGAGAAAAGAAAGAATTTTGGATCGAACGTGATTCACCCTCCCCCCCCCTCCCCCACCCCTCTTTCCCTATATTCTACGATCCTACATAACATGCCTCATTTCATCCAAAAACACATCCAACAGCCAATTGATGACTAACACCAATCGATTGCTGGATTGAAAACTTGAAGTTTTAATTTTCAAACCAAATTTCAAAAATACATAAGTAATTCTATAATTTTTTAAAAATCATAAAATTTCATACAGACATTACTTGTATTAACACTATTAGAGAAAAATAGTTTTTCATGAAAATACATCTTATTTTCTAAAAATAGTATAAAATTAGACACCATTGAAATCTCAATATTTCACTCTAACTTTACAAAACTAATCAATGGTGATTCATATCAACAAATAAACTTCACCAAGGTTGTCCAATATAATTTGGCATGGTTTTAAAATATAAATTCCAACCATAATTTATGAGCTAAATGCACATAACTCGTATTTGCTTTCCCTATGATTCGTCATGCAAAATCTATTTTAATTTGATGAAACTAATAATTGCATCTTGAACTTAATTTTTCATCCTAACATCTCATTTCTGTCTAATGTATTTTAATACACATAAGTCATCGTATAGTCTTTGTAAGGAGTATAAATTATTTTTCCCTATATTCAGGCATCATGCATTTCTATCTAGGCACTAATTTTGATCATCCTATTTAGGATGTCAACTAATGTCATTTATCCTTAATTATAAAGAATTAAATTTATGCATGTAAATGAATATGATATAAATCAAATGTATCATTTCATAAAGAAAGTTCATTAATACTCACATGATATATGTATGACATGACATGCTTTAATCTCAACAACATATATCAAAATTAACGATACCCTATCATGTCAAGATGAATGTATGATATGATTTTACGACATACGATAGGGCACATAGACATAGTAATTATAGCACAAAGAAAAGAATTAAAATTTTCATCTAAATGGCATTATCTAATCATTATGCTAAATACTCGATTTGACATAAAGAGTCTATCCCCCTCGAATGTGCCAAAACCCCACACTTAGGACACTTTGTGATTCTATCCTATTTGTGCCAATTTTGATCAATCTCAAGAACTAAATTCTTATTGATACACTAAGGAATCTTTTAAGATAACTTTGAAAACTTCATTCTTAATATATCACAATACCTTAAAAATTCCCAAAAATGCTAACTCAATTGTGATTGGGTGAACTACCCTACTAATCTAGGTTGGTACACCCTAAATCCATTTAGTGTGAAAAAAGTATATGCTTAGGATCCCAATACCTATTAGAGCTCCTTTGGTTAACTAGGTATCTACTAGGGATAATCTCCCAAAATATCTTTTTAATGACTCTCCTAGGCTTCTTAAAAGCTTGAGTCATACTAGTCATCTCAAGGTCAACACTAAAGAAAACTTCTCTTGTAATCTTGACTTGACTCCCAGATCTAGGGTGTGTTCCATAATTATATGGAATTCTATGGTATAAAAGCATAATTTTTTTTAACTTTGGTTTGTATCTCAAATCTTTCTCGCCTTCAGATGGTTCTACCTACCTAATCCTAGATTTTCATCTTAGACCATTTAACTTCTTTTGTTAGAATGTTTAAGGTCTTCTCCAATTAATCAAGTCTTGACCTTAAAACTTGGTTTTCAACCTCTAAATCCATGCTTTTTTATTTTTTTTATGTATTCCTTTATCATTTTTCTTCCTAGGCATGTGTCTAGTCTTCTTAGAATTATTGCTTAGATTAATTTCCATCTTCCTAACCTAAGGTTGAATCATTTTGGCATGATTTGATATAAAATTAGTGTGATCAAGCTTCCTATTTTCATGACAATAAATATTAATATCATAAAACTTATATCTAGCATGCTTCTTATCACGATACAAGGAAATTGCATTATTAATAATACCTTAGAAGCTCCTTCTTAATTTGTTCCCCTCGTTTGTTCTTAGTCGGATTCCTCCCTCTTGCATATTGATTTTGGTAATGTTCTAGTTGATTGGATGAAAAATACATAATCTACTTCTTGCCCTTTTGTATCATGAGGCAGACCTCTTTTAGCTTCTCTCTTGCCCTTTGTGTCATTTGAACCTTCTTCTTGATTAGTAGAGACTACTCGTTAGTGTCCTTTTGCTCCTATATTCAAAACATATGATATAATTTTTATATTTGTGAAATGAAATTGATATACTTTCATAATTTGAGTTCTCTTGACTTGTTGAGGTAACACATTCTTCTTCTTCATCGGATATGGATGTTGAAGTTTCACCTTATTCCGATTTTGTTGATTTATCTTCCCCCTCAACTTTTGAGGTGGATGCTTCTTCAAGTTCACCTCCATCTCGAAAATTGAGTGTCTATCAATTTCCAAGTTTTTCGATTTGAGCCAATTAGTTTTCCTTCTTGGACTCATAAACATCTTGTGTATAGGATGAACTTTCATGAAACTTGGCAAACTTGTTCCATAGATCCTTAGCATTTTGATATATATACCTATTCTACGCAAAATATCATTAGGAACCAAATTAATTAAAATTTTGATTACCTTATAATTTTTCTCCAATTTTTAGAGTTGCTTCTCGGTCTATTTCTTTTTCTTGAGAAGTTTTCCTTTGCTATCCTTTGGGGCTTCAAATCGGTCTATTAGGATGAACCAATCTTCAATATTCATCATGAAAAAATTTTCAACCCTTATCTTCCATTGATTAAAGACTCCTAATACGAATGGAGGTGGAACTCGAATGTTGTATCTAAGTCCGTCTTTGAACTTCATTTGACCCCCTGAAAATCTGAGACTCCATCTACTACCTCTAGGTTTTGTACTCCGACGGAGGTTAATCCGATGAAGAGCGGTCTCGCTCTGATATCACTTGTTGAGACACGTGCGAGCTATAGGAGGGGTGAATAGCTTTGATCGCTTCATCTCAACTACAGGCTCATAGTTTAAATGTGCAGCGGAATACTTGAATCAAACTTAACATCAAATACACAACACCTTAGTTTTACTTTGTGTCCGCCTCTTAAGGTGACTAATTCAAGGCCCGTCCTAGCGATTTACTACCATAAACACTACTAGAAAAGCTATTTTTAACGACGACAATTAACGACGGTATGAATTACCGTCGTTATTGTGGTTCAACAACGATGGGATTTAATACCCATCGTTGATGTATCTGCATTAACGATGGTATTTTTTTCCGATCGTTGATATTTTGTTATCAACGATAATATTTTTTATTTTGGTCGTTAATGTCATACCTTTAATGACGGAATTTTCTCCCATCGTTATTGCAAGATCTTCAAAATAAATTTTCATTATATTTTATATAAAATAAATAGAATTTTTTAATTAATTGAATTTATTATACTTTAAAAATTTTATTTAAATTATAAAATTTTATTTATTAATTAAAATCTAAGTTTTAAGTTTTGATTAAAAACTCAATCTTGCCCTAAATCACCCCGCCTGCCTTCTTGCGTCGCTTGTGCTTCCCATCGCCGTTGTGCCCCGTGAGCCGCCCAATCAGGCCACGCCGGAGAGCACCTCCGTCGCCGTCCTTCATCCTCACATTCCCTGCTGTTCCGCCATCACAGAGAAGCTCGAGAGATCAACAGTCCGACGACGGTAGGGATTATCCTTCCCTACAGTTCCGCCGTCCTCATATGCCTCTATGGATTTGTGCGTGCGACGACTCCTCACCTTCCCTGCAGTTCCTCCATCGCAGAGAAGATTGAGTGATCGGCAGTCCGGTGGCGATCTCCAATCTCCTATTTCAGGTGAGATATTTTGCTTCCTTTCCTTCTATTTCCTCTTTTATTTCCCCTTCGTTTTCTATGGCAAGGAACCTAGAATCTGATTACTTAACATATACACAAATAACAAAGCTCCAAAAACAATGGGCGCCTTAGGTGATTCAATCAGTTCAAGCAAGTCTTGAACGGCTGCATCAAACAACAGAATCATCTTATATGAAATATCTGCCACCTCTCTATTCTTTGGTTCACCCTCAAATCTTGTGACTTTGGCTTTGTTGCTTCCTTTATAATTCTATACACGTAGAGCAAATCTCTTTAATTTCCTTGCTGCTCACTTTTGGGGGGATGAATGGATTTTCGAAATTTGGAAGTGGCACCATTACCCTTCTCATCTGTTTTATTGCCTTTTCCTTCCACTAGTGTCATTGGATACAACTGTTCCTGTTGTTGGGTATGATTGGATGGCTGGGGGGGGGGGGGGGGGGGGGGGGGGGGGGGGGGGGGGGGGGGAGTTGGATAGCTCATTGTCGATTCTTTCTACAAGGGTTAGCTTTACGCAAATGGAAACAAAATAAACAATGAAATCAATAATACCAATGTTAACACTTATCGTTTATGTAGTTCAGAAATTCCTTGGTTCTATTCCATGGCGTGTCCTTGAGGTGGACAATCCCTCAATCCGTCGGTAGATTAGTCCCCGGCAGTCTCCGGCTAAAGCTTTTTCCTTCTCGGTGGAGAACAACCTCTCACAATATCCTCTTCCTCTTTACAAGATGCAAGTTAGGGTTGTGTAAGAGAGTAGACTTTGGAAGCTTTGGGAACGAAACTAGCAGGTTTTTAATCACAACCTCATAACCTCTTCATGCCCCAAAGCTTCCCTTTAAATAGAGGAAAGAGTTGTTGACAAAACAGCTCAGTTCCGACATCAATCGACTGGTCTCAACCTCAGTCGGCTGGTGCGCAACCAACGGCTATCCATAGACTAGCCAAACGGTTAGATTTTGAACAGACCAGTCGACATCCATCCAGACCAGTTAACTGCTCCTCGCTGTTTGAAACCCACAGAAAGATCAATCGACTGGTATCCCCACCAATCGACTGGTCCCAGTATACACTCACACTCATCCTCTCCGGAGTCGCCCTTTAAAGCTCTTTTCTTTTGGCTTTTGTCCCTCGGATGCATCCAAGCCCTCGGCTCATCTCAATGTCATCCTTCATGTATACCTTAAAGTCTGTTTCCCTTGGCTCCACTCCGT
Organism: Boesenbergia rotunda; assembly: GCA_024364735.1. Lineage (NCBI taxonomy): Eukaryota > Viridiplantae > Streptophyta > Magnoliopsida > Zingiberales > Zingiberaceae > Boesenbergia > Boesenbergia rotunda. The sequence goes on along the minus strand of JAGFNQ010003405.1, from coordinate 280,906 downwards.
TGCTCCTTGTCCGGCAGTCTCTCAGATGCACCATCCTTCACCGACTCAAGGACCTGAGCACCAGGATGAGATCTCCCATGTGTGTTCCATCAAATCTTGCATGACTTAAATACACATCAAACCAATATGAAATTCTAACTTAATCATATTGACACGCACATCAAAATTTATGATCGTACTGATCAAACTGGGACCGATTGCACCAACATCTGTGACTTACCATTGTAGCGAATTCATACTCCTCTCTTAGTCACTTATTGGTAAATTCTTTCTTCTTGATCTTCTCAGATATGGAAAAATACTTTTATTGCATTTTGGGATACAACATCATGTTATATTTAATTTATATTATGAACTAACAAATACAAGAAACCACTGCTATCACTTGCACTATTTGTGGTAAGCCTTCGTTTAAATGAAACAATGGGCACTGTAGTAGGAATGCAGGATCGTATCGAGGGAACAGTAAACTGCAGTAGCTATTGAAATTTTTGATAGGTTTTAAAAATTTTGACGAAAAATGACAATTCATTTTGGGCAAAACTTTGCTTACCATTTTATAAAACTCTGTTCTCTTAATAGCACTGTGATCCACATTCAAGACAAACTCTTGAACTTCAGTGAGAGGCCTTCACCTCCTTTCTGGAAGTGAAAGTGGCAATGTTTCATTGTGTCAAATAAACACTTTAGGAGAAACCTTTGAATGTGTCAATGCCATCGTGTATGTAGATTCCTATTATATAGTTAATTATTTGTTTCTTGCTATGCATTTGGATAGATACATATATACGTGGGTAATACATATATGGAATGCCTTGTAACACTTGTGTGCTCATCTCCACTTTTCGTTTTATCCGTCAGGTTTGCAAACATAAGAGGATCTTTGAGGTTTGGATAGTCATTTACATATGAAATATCTTATTATTTCCTATGCTTTACACTTGTGTGCTCATCTCCAATTTTTATATTTCCTATAAATTTTCATGTGAAAAATCCTTCAGGTTTGTAAACAACGTGTTTATCTAATATTTACTAATTATTTTATTATATGAAATATCTTATTATTAAATAATTATCATTTTTTAGGATAAGTTCAAAACTGATGATGTTGAAGGAGTTGATGAATCTGAATTTAAAGCTTCTAAGAAGTTGACGCTGAAGAATTTACCATCTAATATGTAAGTGATTACATCAACTTCAAATACTATTAATGTTGAATTAGTCACTTTAAAACAATTATTATTTCTTGTCTCTTGATAATAAAAATGAGTAGTTTTGCTCGTTTTGATTTGTCAATGCTTCATAGGCACACAAGCTATTAGTGAGGAACAATAGAATGAAGGCTCATCTTGGTGATTGACATTGATTGGTATTATCTAAAATATTTTTCCTACTTTGTTGTAATGTTATTGAATATGTTGCTATAATTTTAGACACATTTTCTTCTTTTTAAAGATCTTATTCTGATATTCAATTTTTTGTATATTTATTATAAGTATTAGAGGTTTGAAGAGAAATAGACTTTTAGAGCTTTTGGGAATGTCAACGTTTTGCATACGAAGATTTTAGTAAAATATGAATATTTTTGATATAAATGGATATTAATTTTATTGGATGATAATTCAACATTGTGATATCAAGTTTAATGATGCATAAACAGTCATCATAAGCTTTAATATATCTGGTTTTGATTTTTATTAGCATTCATTAATATATTTATAGAAAATATAAACATTTTGACATGTTCGAATAATTGATATCATTGTTGTTATCATTAATGGTGATATATTAAATCATCATTAAATAATTAAATGATGTTAAATTATTAACGATAGTATATATAATCGTCGTTGTTATTATTAATGATGGTATATATGATTGTCGTTGTCGCCATTTATGATGGTATCTAAACCCGTCATCACTATTATTAGCGACAGTTGTCAATACTGTCATTAAAAACTATTAACGACGGTATTTTGTTTCCCGTCGTTAATCAATTCTCGATCGATATTTTTAGCTATAACTTCCTATGGTATTTATTACTGTCGTTAATGAGCATTAACGATGGGAATTGACCCTTTAACGATAAGAAATTCAGTCGTTAAAGGCTCATTTTTTAGTAGTGAAACTATCTCCTTCTCAGATACCTTTCGAAGGCGGAGAACTTTTTACAACACCTGTTGTTACAAAACAATACAAAACAAGATAAAACACAAATACAAATGAAAGTGAAAAAAACTTTACAAGTGAAACTTTGATTTGCATGTTCTTTTGCCACTTTGAATTACCTCTTGATGGTGGTAAATGCAGCGACACTTCGTGTCTAAACCCTAAAAAATTGGCACCCTCGATTTCACTCGAACCCCTCTTTTAAAGGTTGCTCGGGCTGATTTCCTCCTACCAATCGATTGGTAGACTTCACCAATCAATTATCACGTCGGATCTGATGGTTTAAACCTACAGAACAACTCTTTTTTACTTGAACAATCGATTGCTCAATATCACCAACCGACTACCAATGACCAATCAAACTGGTCAATCGATTTCGTAATATTCTGATCAATGCTACAATGTCACCAATCGATTGGTAGCAGTTCAACCAATCACCTCCTTTCTCACCTCAAAAACTTGAATTCGAGAATTAGGTTAAGCAATCGATTGTTACTTCTTGGCAATTGATTGCTACCTCTAGTTTAAAAGGTTAAACTCTTGCCTTGCCTAGTATATATTCAATTGATCTTAACTTATTATGACTTCTTTTGCTCAACATTTGTCATCCTTCATTCATTGAGACTTTTTGTTATCCAACATATGACCGACCTTGACTTATTAAGACTTAGTCATTGCCTAGTATCCAATCGATCTTAATCTACTAGGAGTTCATCCATGTGCTAAGTGTTTGATCATTCATTATCCACTTCAACTTCATCCACCTCACACCAAGTGTCCGGTCAACATTGACCAACTTGACCTTCGCTTCTCATGCCAATTGCCCAGTCTTTCATGACCCACTTGGATTTTTCTCTTACCAACTTCTCCATTGGACTTCTGACCATCAAGTGTATGGTCAACCTTAATTCACTTAGATTTTTTTTTTGTGGTCAATTCTCTGTTAGATTTTTAATTACCAAATGTCATGTCAACCATGACCTACTTGAAGTTTCCTTTCACGTTCCAAATCTCCAATCAAATGTGACCCACTTTCGTCTTCTTGTTAAATATCTGATCAACTTAACCTACTTGATTCTTTACTTAAACACACATCATTTGCTCATCAAGTCAATTATCCGGTCAATCTTGATATATTTGATGTTTCACTCAACCATTTAACATATTGATCGAATATCGACACCTAACTCACGTCAACTTGAGCTTGGTTAACCATCAAACATCGAAACCTAACTCACTTCAACTCGAGCTTGGTCAACCTTGATCAAATGTCGATCGCACCAATAATAATCTCTGAAATTATAAAGTTGTGGTTTGGATGGATTTAGAAATTGAGCATTCAACTCAGGCAAAATAAAAACAAAATTAAAAATAATATTTTTTATTTGATTCTCTTTGAGGAGTAGTCGATTGGGTTATTCGTCTAGTAAATGTTGGTCGACTAATAGGAGGCGATTGTTGGCAGATCAAGAAACTTGGAAATAGTTGTCACAGGATAAAGATGCAAATAAACATTTAAATTCTAATATATCAGTGTCACAATTGACTAGAGATTGTTTTTATCAATTATCTGGTTAACATCTTCTAAACTCAAATGATCACCTATGAAGAAGAGTTTCATGGAAGCTTTGCTAATAACCAAATTAAGCTTTCCTATAAAAGTAGGTTTAGATCCAGGATTAATTCTAATTCAATATTAGTTATGGATGAATTTATTAGACACGTCTAATATAAGTTACCATGGTACCTGCAGTTATTTGCGGGTGGCATAATTTTAATCGATGAGACACAAAATACAACTATAAAAGCTAAGTTCAAATCTTGATGGGAGACAAATAAAAGTTAAAGATAAAGACTTATAGATTACACTTCTTTTATAAACTAAACTTATAATAAATATAGAAAAATATTCTAAATAAAAAATATACTAAAGTTAATAAGGATTATAATTATTCTATATTTATTATGAAATAAAAAATATTAATTATCAAATAATATGAATTAAATCTCTATTTTATTAGAGACGCATCAATCTTAAGTTTTTTTTTAATTTATTTTTATTTATTACGGATGAATCAATCTTTGAATATTATTTATTCTTAAAGATTTTTAATTTTTCCCTTTTTTCAGAGATAAATCAATCTAAATTCGTATTTAATTTATTTTTATCAAAAATATTTTTTCCCCTGTGATATTTATTTTACTATTTGCATTATCTATTTTTTTAATCAATATATGCCAAGATAGCCATTCCATAAAATCATAGGGTTTTATTTTAAAAAAAAAAAATACTTACTCAATAGGAATATTTTGTTTTGTTTTTTGCTTAATATTTGTTGAATTTCTTTGTCGAGAAAGGTGAGAATTCACATAATAAATACTAGCAAATTGGCACTCCTACTTAATTACAACAACAATCTAACATTTCACAATGGAGGTGAAAGGAATGATGGCTCTCTCTCTTGTTTTCTTTTGCATCATTTGTGGTATAATCTTTTCTTTTATATATATATATATATATATAAATAGAGGAAGTTGTTCTCCTGCGCCCCAAACAGTGCGCGCCCATGCGCGGCACCGTGATTTTGCTTTTTTTATTATTTTTTTAGAAATTAACATTTCCTTTGTTAATTATTTTTATTAATTTCTATTTTTTTTCCTCTTTCGCCTCGCTCGTCTTCTTCCTTGGCGCGACAGCGGGCGACGGGCGACGGCCTCTGCATCGACTTTTGTGAATTGGTTTTGTAGCTTTTGAGCGAGAGAGCTCGAGCTTGATCACGATGGGCCGAACGACGAGGTGGTTGGTGGCAAATTTTCATGGGGTCAATGTTACTCAACCTGATTAATCATTTTTGTCATTGGCTACTAAGATAAATCTAAAATGCAAATGTGGCATCCAACAACATGTCGTGATCAATTGAAGTCCCATATTGGTTAAAAATGAAAAAATCATGAGTTTAAAACGATGAAAAGTATCTTCATTGGCATGAAACCTTTTGGTTAGAATTCAAGAACAAAATCATAAGGGTTTAGGCCCAAAGTAGAGAATATCGTACAATTGTGGAGATATATATCCTTGAGGCCCCAACAGTATTATTAGAGTCATAGTCCAAACCATGTGTCATGTGAAAAGGTCCTTGAATGTAGTTGTAGGGAGGCTCAGAACAGGTCAAGAGTGACTGGATGCTTGCGGAGAGGATTCGAACCAATGGTGGTCCTTCGTTTGAGGGGAGGATGGTTGGGAATCAATCAAAGTCCCACATTGGTTAGAAATGAAAAAAAAACATGAGTTTAAAAGGATAGAAAATATCTCTATTGACATGAGACCTTTTAGATATAGCCCAAGAATAAAGCCATGAGAACTTAGGTTCAAAGTGATTAATATCATATCATTGTGAATATATGTAGACACCAACACAACCAATGTCTCAGGTATATCATCTCACTAGAGAAAAATAACCTACAATGTTTGTGAACTATTGGAACACGGGGCACATTTTTAACCATCTTCTACCAAGCTTTTCGATGCTTAATTAGATGGATCAAATCCTCCATCTTCCTTTTAGTGGTATCATTCTCTTTCCATTTACGGATTCTGCTTCCCAAGCACAACTACCTCGATCCAATGTTTCTCATTTTACAGTCTCTTAAATATCTCTTGTCACTCTTCTCTGATCTTCTGCGTACCATGAGGCATCTGGTATTCCATATTGATCCTGACTTTTTTACGGGTGGCTCGGCCCTCTCAGCCAGCTAGCCTGGTGCCACGAAGATCCCACATAAGGGCCAACGAAGGCCTCACCAGGGGGTCCTTTAGCCAAGAAACCCCCGATGCACTAGCTGACCGACCCGGGGTAGGGTCAATCAGGTTGATCCCGAGTGTCTCCTAGCTCAGTCAACTAAAGTTATACCCCGATCTGGATCTGGATCGGACACTCCGGTCGGACGCGTGACGGCCCACGCTCCCTCAGCATCTCATGGATCTGACAACCCACAGAACCGAGACCAAGCCAGATAGGCATAACCTAACATACCCCCGCCTCAAGGCGTACCCCACGCCTCAACTCCCCCAGTCGGACGCGTGGCGACCCACGCTCCCTGGCCATTACCCGACCCGGTCCTCGACACTCGGACCCGTCGGTCGGCGCTCGAGGCTACGGAGTAGATCGTTCCTACGCCGACCTATGCCATCACATCCAGGGTACGATCTTGATGTCGGAGTACTATGCGTCTTGCCCATTTATGACACTCCTCGCGGTTATCCCGCCGATTCAGTACCGTCGTATTGCCCAAGCATCCCGCGTCATGTCCGGTACTTTCAGGTGCTCTCGTACGAGCTGACAGGTACCACACCCCTTCTCGTCGACACAGACAGGGGTTGTCAGCTCCCCCGGCTATATAATCCTCCACTTCTCATTCGCACTTATGCGCACGAGCTCTCTCTTCTATCATATTTCCATTTCCTCCACTATATTTCTGCGGATACTGACTTGACCGTCGAAGTGCCTTGTCGAGAAATTCCCCGGTGGATTTGCTAACGGTCACTGTCTTGCAGGTCCGAGCCAGGTCGGCGCCACCTCAGTCGCTCGTGTCACTCGGGAGACCATCCAACAATTGAGACTTCCATCTCACTTTATGACAGGATCACATATGTATATCTAAATCTGTGTAACTCATACACACAAATCAAATATAAAATAAAATTTAATTTAAAATCTTTACTCAAACATCAATTATAATTGCATCAGACCACTCGAGGATAAAAGCTCAACACTGGTTATCCATCTATTTATTTTTAGTCAAAATTGAAGGATGGACAAGGGCTAACAAACAAATAGTCGAAGGACTGAAGATGACAATACAAAGCCCGAGGACAAGGACAAAAGACAAAGAGCAGAGGACAGAAAATTAAAAGGGTATAGCCACGAGGATAGCAACCACGCAAATAATATATTGACGAATATGACTTTCACTCGAGTTATCTTTTATTCCATGGGGTGCATCTTTTGATGAATATGACTGCCACACGAAGGCAGAGAGCAAAACGTCCAAGTCTCGTTGTTGGTGAAAGTGGGCAAAAACCAGCGGCAGAGCCGCAGTGGGGGCAATATTGCGGCGCAGGATCGCAATTTGTCCAGTAAGTCCGTCCAAATACGACGAGCGACGAAGTCATGCACAGTTGTGTTTGAGAGAGTTTTTGATTTTTAAAAAATAATTTTTATAAAAGTTATTTTGAAATCAATGAGAAAGTAGAGTAAGAAGTATTTAGAAATGAAAATTAAAAATTGATACACAATTTGAGTGTTTGATAAATAATTATTTTTAAATTTAATTTTTAGTTAAATGATAATAATATTTTTAAATTATATAAATAATTTTTTTATTATCTAAATATAATTTTAATATACTATCCATAATATTTTATATATTTTGAATATTATATTTTGGATATTATATTAAAATTAATTTTTTTTATAATATATATGTTTAAAAAAGATATAAAATTAATAAAAATATAAATATAAAAAATTGATATAAATTTATAAAAATAAATATAAAAAGTTTTTAAAATATAAATTATATAAAAATATAAAATTTTATTTAAAAGTGTAGTGATAATTATGTAAAATGATAAATTTATTAAGGTATAAATATCAATTTTTAATTTTTGACCATAAAAAAAACAGAAGTAGAAAAAATTATTAAATTCTTGTTTATAGAAGTCTAGCGTTCCAAGGTTCGCATTTCATTTGGAAGAAATTTTTTTACAAATATGTCATAATTAAGGATCGAACCGTGAATATCTAAGATAGCGATTAATCGTCCTACCATTGCATCATGACCGGAGGCTCAAATACTACTTTAATAAAAAAACGATTAACGAGGTTTTTCCAACCTCGGGCGACCGGCCCGGTCTTACGGAAATTTCCCACCGGCCGTCTGGATAAATCGGGAAGCGCTCGTAGTGGTCGGTTTAGAAGCCCAGCGTCCCAGGATTTGCGTCTCATTTGGAGGAAATTTTTTTGCAAATATGTCGTAACTGGGGATCGAACCGCGAATATCTAAGATAGCGACTAGTCATCCTACCATAGCACCGTAGCCCCGGAGACCAAATACTATTTTAATAGCTTACACCATGAGATGCATGCATTTGCATTGATTGATTAGTTAATTTATAAACTATTCCACAGTCATCCGCTCAGTTGTCCATGCACCGAACAGAGTGAAAGAAAGAAAATCAGCACACTGAATCCCGTCACAGCTTGCTCAACGTCACGTTATTAATTTGTTACTGTTGTGTTTGTGCCGGCAAGAAATAGGTGAATACTGCTGGGCCTCGGCCCACTATCGCCACCAGCAGCAGACATCCACCGAGATTCTATTGTCGTGGCAACGAATCTAAAGCCGGAGATCCTATGGTGCTCACTGCTCACTTCTCCCGGTGTTGCAGACAGTACCAATAATTAATATAAATCATAATTTTTTATGGTAAAAATTGAAATCTTCATTTTATTGTTCTTTCATAAGGTGATCTCATATATTTTTGAAAGAGATAAACCATGACAATTTATTTAACTTTAGCCAAAGCAACTTTCTTAAATAGATAATATGAGATAACCCGAAACAGTGTCTCTCTGATGATAAATTCTATCTGAATATCAACTGGGCTACATACGTAGACATATATATAAATCAGAATTTCATTTTCAAGTGTGAGTGCATGGCACAAAAATTTTGGCAGGTACATACATTATAGAAAAAATAGATCAGATAAACAAGATATTTGACAAATAAAAAATAAATCTAAATGGATCAGATGGATCGATCATTTAGGAAGACAAATTAAATTGTCCAAATGAATTAGATATTAATAAGATTATATATAACAAGTCTAAAAAGGTTAAGTTGATCGTACATTTTACAAAGGTAAGAAGTTATAGTAGATCGAGGATAATCGGATAGCAAGTAAAGGTAGGAAGTGCAAGAGTAAACTTTTTGACAAACAAGGTTGTGAATTGAAGAACTGTCGTTTGACTGAGACGAGAAAAGTCTCTTGCAACCTAGCTAGCCAATTGACTTACCAAGGAATTGAACTAATAAGACTTTTCAAATCAAATTCCAATAATCAATGACTAGTGATCCGGGGAGATAAATGCATGACAGATGGATTGATAGTTGACTTGACAGGGGACTTGACATTTAAGGATAAAGATCTTGAAGCCGTAATGAGGGTCAGGGGTGCGAAAGTACGATTTATCCGACCGGGCAAGCAGCTTAGTCAGTCGGACTTGACGCCTCTTTCGACTAGACTTGAAGGGGAGGCTTGTGATCCGGTCGGGTAAGTTTTTGGAGCTGATTAGGGGCCTGGTCGGATTGGATCTGGGTCAGACAAAGTGGGTCGGGCTCAGTATCGGATTAGTGTGCTAGATACTGATCTAGCTAAGAGGATCAGGATTCGAAGCAACTTGAGAAGGAGCCCAATCAGTGGCACCCTAGCAGACGTTCCCGGCCGAGAACTTTAGCGGTCGGGGATCACCGGTCGGGAAAGTTTAGTCGGGATAAAGCAGAAGCGTTTTGTCGAATCTCTTCATGAGTGTTCGGTAAGCAATAGGCCTCCCAGCGGGGTCTCCCGGTCGGGGTCACACAAGGTGGCCAACCCAGAGTGACAGACCTAGGGTGGCCGACCCAGAGTGACAGACCCAGGATGGCCGACCCAGAGTGACAGACCCAGGGTGGCCGACCCAGGGTGGCCGACCCAGACTGACTGACCCAGTGTGACAAGCCTAGGGTGGCCGACCCAGAGAGGCCGACCCAGGGTGACCGACCCAGAGTGGCCGACCCAGGGTGGCCGACCCAGAGTGACAGACCCAGGGTGACCGACCCAGAATGACAAACCCAGGGTGGCCGACCCATGGTGACAGACCCAGGGTGGCCGATCCAGAGTGACAGACCCAGGGTGGTCGATCCAGAGTGACAGACCCAGGGTGGCCGACCTAGAGTGACAGACCCAGGGTGGCCGACCAAGAGTGACAACCCAGGGTGGCCGACCCAGAGTGGCAAACACAGAATGACAGACCCAGGGTGGCTGACCCAGAGTGACAGACCCAGGGTGGTTGACCCAGAGTGACAGACCTAGGGTGGCCGACCCAGAGTGACAGACCAAGGGTTAGAGCTGTCAATTTGGGTTGGGCCCGTCGGGTTGGCCCGCCCCGCCAATCAATTTAAGCGGGTTGGGTTAGAATTTAAACAACCAAAGCCCGCCGCGGGCCAACCCGCCTAGGCCCGCGACCCGCACGGGTCGGCCCGCGACGGGCTTGGGTTGGCCCACGGGTTGAGAATCACATGTTAGTTAAGTTTTATGACAAATTATTATCTTTCTTTGTTATTATTTTGAAATAAAAATTAATATTTTTCATCACATGAGTACTCGTTTGTATCCATTTATATTTAAAAAATATATTTCTTAATATATTTAATTGATGAAATCTAAATATATGAATTGTTTTTAATTTTTTAAAAATAGTTTGATGGGCCCGCGGGTTGGCCCGCCTAACCCATGGCCCGCCTTGGATTGGGTTGGGTTGGGGATTTTTCAATCCGCCTAGATGACGGGTTGACCCGCCCCCGCCCCGCTAAATAGTCGGCCCGCCATGGGCCGACCTGCCCCACCACGGGTTGGCCCGTTTGACAGTTCTACCCAGGGTGGCCGACCCAGAGTGACAGACCCAGGGTGGCCGACCCAGAGTGACAGACCCCGGGTGGCCGACCCAGGGTGGCCAACCCAGAGTGACCGACCCAAGGTGACAGCCCCAGGGTGGCCGACCCAGAGTGACAGACCCAGGGTGGCCGACCCAGAGTGAGTGAAAGGTGGCAGCAGCAGTAAAGATCATCCGAATCTCCCCATTGTCAAAAGAGGATTTTTGACATAATCATGACTTGACAGAGCCGCCAACATTAATGGGGGTCAGAGGAGACAACCTGGACAGACTGTCAGGCGGCTGTGGCAGTCTCACAGAGCAGCTAAGGCTGCCATTAGTTCAGTCTGCCAACTGACCATTCCTTAATGAGACATGACAGCTTTGACAAGGTAGAGAGCTTCCCCTCTCCTATATAAACCCCCCCTTGGTGCTTCAAAGGGGAGATTGCGGCCATTTTGCAACCTCAACTTCACTTTGTGTTCTTCATTTTGGTCCGACCCGAGTGAGTGGTATCTGATCCGTGGTTGAGCCCGACCCCGACCCCCCACGCTACAGCAGACCGGGTCGTCTTGGTCAAACTGAGTTAGCCGAGTGAGAACCGATCTTCACTTGTCGACATGATCAAATTTGGTGCCGTCTGTGAGAATCTGCCTGATCGAAAGACGAAGATGAGTGACTCCAACAGGGTGACTGTTACTCTCTCACAAGAAGACCTTGATCTGCTGATAGTCGCTAAAGCGCAGAAATTGGCAACAGAACAGATGACTGTCGCTTGCCCGACTCAGGAGGGTCTTTCCGAGCCGGCAACTCGCGTTGGCATAGAAGGTGGAGTTCGCCCGGGTGAGAGCCCCTAGTTCCATCAAGCGCTCTTCAGCCCGTCTGAGGGTGTGGGACAGTCCGACCCAGTGGAAGTCTCTTCCAGCCAAGCAAGGTCAAGCCCTCATTAATAAACCTACAAAATCCCTCAAATTGGATCTGACTAAATCCAGGTATTGTGGACATTCCCTCATTTCCATCATTCCAGAGCATCTTAATTTTCAGTTTCCCCTTTATCGAAAAATCCCATTATTAGCTCACTATTTATCGAACCATATGGATCGATTTCGCAATGATGGAATGTATATTCTGTTTACTGAATCACATGAAATTTTAGACAACCCCGTAAATGTACTTCATACGTATGAGAACGGAAATGAGACAGAGGAATGAAGAGCATTTTCGACGCAAGACAAGTTCGAATTTGCGACGGGTACAAATGGAAATGAAGAAATGAATTTATAAAGCATTCCCAGAATAATTCCGTCACTTACACTTATGGAGTCTTATATAGAATATAAAAATTCATCCAACTTCTACCTATTATTATGATAATACGATTAGATTGATTGGGTACCAAAAAAATAAATGGATTCAGAATGAAATCGAATCTCCATTAATGAGATAAAGCAATCCAGTAGTAATATGATTTCCCTTTAGTTAAAGTTAATTTTATTTCATGTTTTTACTTTTACTATATTTTACTATATATATAAATATAATTTGACTTTTACTATATATAATATATGGATTTATGGAATATTATTGAATTGCGTAATAGGAATAATATTTCCTAAGTAAACTATATGCCGGTATAGCTATCTACCTATCCACATATCTCATCTTTTTTTTATAGCAATTTTGCTTGTGGCAACCGAAGTCAGGTCACACTATATCATAATTTCCACTTTTTCTATTGTATTATAGAAAACAAAAAAACACGACGATTCCCTATAAGGATATGGGATATGTACATAAAAAAGATTCGTCCCAGTATATGTGTAACAATTTTTATTTTTGGGGTGTGGGTTTACATATACACATATCATATATATTGTTATATACTTATATTAAATTGATTTGTTATGCCAGTAAGGCAAAGCAACAATTTGAGATACAAATTGAAGAACTTTTCACTAATTCAAAAAAAATAGTTAATGGTTCCAATTTGCACTAAATTTTTCAGTCTGTGACCGAAAATCCATTTTTTTACCTTCTCAATGGAAAGAGAAGGGGAGTTTTTAAGGGGTGTGATAACCAATCGAAGAGAATAATTGGATTGGATAAAAAAGAGAAAAGAATTAGTAATAGAATCTCCGTAAAAGAATATGGATGAATGCTCTTTTTTTACCTATTTTATATATTTTTTTTAGATTTGGATCGGATTTGGTGACATAGCCAAGTGGTAAGGCAAGGGACTGCAAATCCTTTATCCCCAGTTCAAATCTGGGTGTCGCCTGATCAACAAAAAATGGGGGATTTCTTATTCTACTGATTTAATTCGATGAATTTTGTCCCTGGAGCCGGAGAAGTATAAACCTATCGATAGTTTTTTTTTCTCAAAATCTGGTCCTTGGGTGTGGCTCAAACCAATACAAATAGGGATGAAGTGAGTCTTACTTAGTAATATGATTGACTCTTACTATTTTTTTTTGCGGATTTAGAACGACGAAAATCAGAAGTCGAAAGTATCCAAAGGTTCCTAAAAGGCAATCCATTTTTCTCCTAGGATTGAAGAAGAGATTGTACGAAAGAGTATCAAGAACTCCTAATTATTTTTCACTACCATTACAAAAATTGTGTCTAATGACTCCATCTGGAATTAGATTGGATAGACCGATGGGAATTCATTTAAGAGTTGTGGAAAGGATTGAAGAAACTTTGTATCCAGACTCATGAGGGTCTCTAAGTAATCAAACATTCAATCATGGTAGTCGGTCAACTCTTATTTTTATAAAGTAAAAGTAACAAACAATAGGTCTTAGTATTCCCACGTGTTTCATTTCATTAGGATAGAAGTATTCCTTTGCTATCTAATTTTTCAAGAAAAGGTATGTGTATCATATATGTACTTAATACTTATACTTCAAAATTCTACCAGAGACTGGAGCAACCACTACGCGAGAGAATAGAGTTTTATGGAGGACCGGGGAATCTGGTCCTTGGGTGTGGCTCAAACCGATACAAATAGGGATGAAGTTAGTCTTACTTAGTAATATGATTGACTCTTACTTTTTTTTTGGGGATTCAGAATGACGAAAATCAGAAGTCGAAAGTATCCAAAGGTTTCTAAAAGACAATCCATTTTTCTCCTAGGATTGAAGAAGAGATTGTACGAAAGAGTATCAAGAATTCCTAATTATTTTTCACTACCATTACAAAAATTGTGTCTACTGACTCCATCTGGAATTAGATTGGATAGGCTGATGGGAAATCCCTTTGTATCCATACTCACGAGGGTCTCTGAGTAATCAAATTCCCACGTGTTTCATTTCATTAGGTATGTGTATCATATCAGTACTTAATACTTATACTTCAAAATTGTACGAGAGAGTGGAGGAATCACTAGCGAGAGAATAGAGTTTTATGGAGGTCCGAGGAATCGAACCCCGTGCCTCTCGCATGCAAAGCGAGCGCTCTACCATATGAGCTAGACCCCCATAACAAGAGAAAAAAAAACAAACCTCTATTGAAGTTTCTCTAATAGATAGTCAATTAGAATAAATAATTGATAGTGCCCTCATCCACTAGCTTGAGCCCCTCCTTTGCCTTCCGATCTTCGAGTTGCAATTGTGTCCGTCGTCTGATTGGTCAAAACCCAAATTTCTACAAGTTAACATGCATCAACAGGAGCACAAAATGGTAAATATGAGTCCTCTGATCATCAAGTTAGTTTTGAGTTGAGGGGAAAGGCTTGTTGGTGAGCACGAGAGAGAAGAAGAGCAAATGACACAGAGATTGGAGCATTCTCTACGCGGCAGAATAGAGTTTATGGAGGTCTGGGGAATCGAACCCCATGCCTCTCACATGCGAAGCAAGCGCTCTACCATATGAGCTAGACCCCCACAGCGAGTGCCCCCACGGGGGTCCGGAGTGGTTAGTGCATGGGGGTATTGTCTAAGAGGTCCTGGTTCGAGTCGCGCGAGGCACACTGGATTAAAACTCTGGGCATTTGGTGTATCAATTCTCGGGCCAATTGTGCACTAACTACTCTGGGGACCATGATTTACCTCCCTCGTGATGACCTTGGGACGGGTGCGGCGGGGGCACTGGGGGCGAGCAATTTCGCTTTTTTGTCTAGATCCCCACAACGAGAGGAAAAAAACAAACCTCTATTGAAGCTTCTCTAATAGGTAGTCAATTAGAATAAATAATTGATAGTGTCCTCATCCACTAGCTTGAGCCCCTCCTTTGCCTTTCAATCTCCGAGTTGCAATTGTGTCATCATTGGTCAAAACCCAAAGTTCTACGAGTCACCGATGATCAAGTTAGTTTTAAGTTGAGGGGAGAGGCTCGTGGGTGAGCACGAGAGAGAAGAAGAGCAAATGACACAGAAACTAAAGCAATCTCTAAGCGGGAGATTAGAGTTTTATGGAGGTACGGGGTTCGGGGAATCGAACCTTGTACCTCTTGCATGCGAAGCAAGCACACTACCATATAGCTAGACCCCCACAGTGAGCGGAAAAAAACAAACCTTTATTGAAAAAAAATGATTAACGAGGTTTTTCCAACCTCGTTAATTGATAGTGTCTCATAGGTAGTCAATTAGAATAAATAATTGATAATGTCCTCATCCACTAGCTTGTGCCCCTCCTTTGCCTTTCGATCTCCAAATTGCAATTGTGTCCGTCATCCGATTGGTCAAAACCCAAAGTTTTATGAGTCAACAGGCATCAACAGGCGCACAAAATGAAAAATATGACTCATTTGATGATCAAGTTAGTTTTGAGTTGAGGGGAGAGGCTCGTGTGTCAGCACGAGAGAGAAGAAGTGAAAACAAGAGAGAGACTAGAGAAATGTCTACGCAGCAGAATGGAGTTTTATGGAGGTCCGGGGAATCAAACACCGTGCCTCTCACATGCAAAGCGAGCGCTCTACCATATGACCTAGACCCCCACAACAAGACTCCCACAATGAGAGAAAAAAAACAAACCTCTATTGAAGCTTCTCTAAAGGAGAGAGAAAAAGGAAAAATGAGAGAAATGTCTACGCGTAGAGTAGAGTTTTATGGAGGTCTGGGGAATCGAACCCCGTGCCTCTCGCATGCAAAGCGAGCGCTCTACCATATGAGCTAGACCCCCAAAACAAGAAAAAAAAACAAAACTCTATTGAAGCTTCTCTAATAGGTAGTCAATTAGAATAAATAATTTACTCCTACGATCATCAAGTTAGTTTTGAGTTGAGGGGAAAGGCTAGTGGGTGAGCACGAGAGAGAAGAAGAGCAAATGACACAGAGACTAGAAGAAGAGCAAATACAGAGAGACTGGAGCATTCTCTACACAGCAGAATAGAGTTTTATGGAGGTCCGGGGAATCGAACCCCGTGCCTCTCGCATGCGAAGCGAGCGCTCTACCATATGAGCTAGACCCCCACAACGAGAGGAAAAAAACAAACCTCTATTGAAGCTTCTCTAATAGGTAGTCAATTAGAATAAATAATTGATAGTGTCCTCATCCACTAGCTTCAGCCCCTCCTTTGCCTTTCGATCTCCGAGTTGCAATTGTGTCGTCATCCGATTGGTCAAAACCCAAAGTTCTAAGAGTCAACATGCATCATCAGGCGCACAAAATGTGTCCGTCATCCGATTGGTCAAAACTCAGTTCTACGAGTCAACATGCATCAACAGGCGCACAAAATGGTAAATATGATTCCTCCGTTGATCAAGTTAGTTTTAAGTTGAGTGCAGAGGCTCGTGGGTGAGCACGATAGAGAAGAAGAGCAAACGACACAAAAACTAAAACAATCTATACGCTAGAAATTAGAGTTCTATGGAGGTCCAGGGAATCGAACCCTATGCCTCTCGCATGCGAAGCGAGCGCTCTACCATATGAGCTAGACTCCCACAATAAGATTAAGAAAATAAACATCTATTGAAGCTTCTCTAATATGTAGTCAATTAGAATAAATAATTGATCATGTTCTCATCCACTAGCTTGAGCCCCTCCTTTGCCTTTCGATCTTTAAGTTGCAATTGTGTCCGTCATCCGATTGGTCAAAACCGAAAATTCTACGAGTCAACATGCATCAACAGACACACAACATATGAGCTAGCTAGACAAAGAGATTGGAGCAATCTCTATGCAATAGAATAGAGTTTTATGGAGGTCCGGGGAATCGAACCCCGTGCCTCTCGCATGCAAAGCGAGCACTCTGCCATATGAGCTAGACCCCCACAACAAGAAAAAAAAACAAACCTCTATTGAAGCTTCTCTAATAGGTAGTCAATTAGAATAAATAATTGATAGTGTCCTCATCCACCAGCTTGAGCCCCTCCTTTGCCTTTCGATCTCCGAGTTGCAATTGTGTCGTCATCCGATTGGTCAAAACCCAAAGTTCTACGAGTCAACATGCATCATCAAGCGCACAAAATGTGTCCGTCATCCGATTGGTCAAAACTCAAAGTTCTACGAGTCAACATGCATCAACAGGCGCACAAAATGGTAAATATGATTCCTCCATTGATCAAATTAGTTTTAAGTTGAGGGGAGAGGCTCGTGGGTGAGCACGACAGAGAAGAAGAGCAAACGACACAAAAACTAAAATCTCTCTACGCAAGAAATTAGAGTTCTATGGAGGTCCGGGGAATCGAACCCCGTGCCTCTCGCATGCGAAGCGAGCGCTCTACCATATGAGCTAGACCCCCACAATAAGATGAAGAAAATAAACCTCTATTGAAGCTTCTCTAATATGTAGTCAATTAGAATAAATAATTGATCATGTTCTCATCCACTAGCTTGAGCCCCTCCTTTGCCTTTCGATCTTTAAGTTGCAACTGTGTCCGTCATTCGATTGGTCAAAATCGAAAATTCTCACACAACATATGAGCTAGCTAAACAAAGAGATTGGAGCAATCTCTATGCAATAGAATAGAGTTTTATGGAGGTCCGGGGAATCGAACCCCGTGCCTCTCGCATGCAAAGCGAGCGCTCTACCATATGAGCTAGACCCCCACAACAAGAAAAAAAACAAACCTCTATTGAAGCTTCTCTAATAGGTAGTCAATTAGAATAAATAATTGATAGTGTCCTCATCCACCAGCTTGAGCCCCTATTTTGCCTTTCGATCTCCGAGTTGCAATCTTGTTCGTCATCCGATTGGTCAAAACCCAATGTTCTACGAGTCAACATGCATCAACAGGCGCACAACATGGTACTCCTCCGATGATCAAATCAGCTTTGATTTGAGGGGGCAGGCTCGTGGGTGAGCACGAGAGAGAAGAAGAGCAAACAACACAAAGACTAGAGCAATCTCTAAGCAGGAGAGGAAAATCATACCTACATCTAGTGTTGTATGACCTTATATAAACAACCGAAGGGAATATTCAAGGGAAGTAACGCGGTAGTCGCGAAAGCTATCGTACAAGCCACACGCACGCAGAGATAAAAGTCAGTTTAGCCAAGCGGGATGAGATTGAGCGCTAGAGGGAACCGGAGCTGAGTCGTACATCTAGCGTGGTTGAGCCATTGGTCTATGTCGGCATCAGCTTCAACTGTCTCATGGGCAATTCTGAGCAGTAGGGTACAATGCCTGTGAATGCCGCGAGTTGTCAGAGGTTGAAATCGAACATGATCAGCTTAGTTGTCTGAGCTCAAGCGGAGTCAAGAGAAAATGGATCGTGCAAGTTTAGTGGGAGTAGGCGCTTCACCAAGACGAGTTTCATCAGGTATGTCCAAAATGAATATAACATTAAATAGATAGGACCATATTAAAAAGACAACGACGATCACAATAAGATTATAGAACGAGTCTAATAAAATCGTACTGACATTTATCTTTGAAAAAATATATATATTTTTAATGCTATATCTACTTGGGAGAACGAAAAATAAAATTAAGACAAAATTTCTATAAAATTTTTGTCATTATTTCATTAAAATTTAAAGAGGAAAGAATAATATAATCCATCAACGGATAATCTTGTAGTCAAAATCGATCAACTCAAAATGGAACGAAAAACAACGGATGAATAAAAATGACTTATATATCTTTTTTCATTCACAAAATTATATCATATACCAAAAACTATGAGGCATGTACCCTTTTTAACTCACAAAATTAAATATTAAAAAATGACGCATGTGTCCTTTTTTATTAACAAAATTAAGTTGTATGTACCCACGTTCCTCGATCAAAATAAACAAAATACAGAGAAAGAAATTTCTTTTCCTTTTCATTCTCTTCCCATACCCCTAATTTGTTTTATTTATCCATTCCACTCCTTCGAGTAAACACAGCATAGATGGTTTTTACAATTTTAAAATTTCAAGTATTTTAAAAATTCAATTTTCTTTTTATCTAATAAAATAGAATCAAGTAGACCACTAAGCGCCAACAACAAAACCAACAAAAAAAAAAAAAATAAAAAATCCTTCTATTCAATTATCCTCCATTGAATGGGGTGCCCCAATCATAAATAAATTAACATACATGATATATAATATTTCATTAATGACGTCATCAACCAAGCATGCTAAATTAACTCATGTTTGTGTTTACCAATGGAGTCTACTTTGGAACTTTTCAACGAAAACAAAAACAAAACATAGTTCTCTAGAGTGTCCAAACAAGTCATTTCAACTTTTGAAGGTGTAGTGATATTCTTTAGCTTCAAACTAATATTGAATCTTCACTTAAATTTTGATGTTTATTACTTTCTAATTGTAACTAAGGATATCGGATCCAAGCAATCATCTATGATAATCTAAATCTAATTGTTTTTATTGTCGTTAAAGTTTGTTTAGCTATGAGAAAGGAAAATTTATATCTTGGATTAATGTGAGGATTAATATAAAACAAATTGTATTTCTTTGTTTGCCCATGGATGTTTGCGGAGGGGACTTGAAGCCCTTCTATGAAATTTGATTTCAATTAAGATTTCTTTCGCTTGAATTATATGAAAATTATGAAAAATTATGTGAGTAACTCTACTTCTCTCACAATCGATATCTAGTCTCCTGTTGCCTCTGAGACAATGATGCAGTAGTAGAACGTCTTTTCAATTTCCCAAGCATATAAAGATCAAGTTTCAGTTTCGACGAATTAACGGATGAATTTTCTTAATGAGCGATTGATCTAAGAACGATGGATTGATGGGCTATCCGTTGCGAGTGCTTACCGATTTACGTACCTTGATGATCGATGAAAAATTTTTATGGGATCGATCACCTTAAAATTAATTGGATATTTAGAGTAGAATTATGACACATTCTAAAACATTATATAGAATAGAATTAGGATACTCTTGAAGTTTAGGATTAAATGAATATAACTTGATTAATCAAGAATTCATTGAATATCCATTTCCTTAGATATTGGATTTATCCTAAGACTAGTCAACTTTATAAAGTTAACTACTCTTTCAACTTTAGTTGACGCATGCTAAGCTTATTATGCATGACAAAATCACATTATTGAGGATCCACTATCTATGGACTCTCCTCATGTGTTTTAGATACTCACTAGAGGGATAATCTCTCTGGATCATAATTTACAAAATCACAATCCTAAATCGTAAGATCGTATGATCCTACGATCCAGAAGCAGAAATTGATTCCGAATCGTACAAAATCATTTTTTAAAGTAAAATCATAGCAAGATCGGAACAAGATCGATAAGATCGGAGCAGAATCGGTACATACTTTGAGAAACTATAACTTTTGATTCAGATTGAACCACGAAATCTATAATATATCAAATTGAAACTCGTTCAAAGATCTACAGTTAATTACAAAGTTTACCCTTAACTAACGTCTTTTAAAGCCCTTTTGGATGTTGGAAAGATTTTGTTTTTTGTTTTTTATTTTTGCAAAGTGAGGATTAAGATTTTGAGATTATTTAAATATTTATTTATTATTTTTTAAGACCTTTAAATTGGGTCCTCATCTAAATCAAAGGATCATTTGTAAGAATATTATTATATGTTAATAAAAATTTTATACTCTTTGATTTTATGATATGAAAATATAAATATTATTGAATATTAATGGATAGATAATAGTGTCAAGTTGCATCATGTATAAGTAATATTATTGAGGGTTAAGGTTTGGAAATTATTTAAATATTTGTTTATTATTTTTTAAGGCCTATAAATTGGATCATGTTGTAAATCAATGGTACTTTACCTTAATTATTATTATTATGTTAATAAAATTTTATACTCTTGATTTTATGATATGAAATCAAGAGTATACTCTAGATAAGTAAAATTATTCATCTATTTTATACTCTTGTTTATTATATTTTCATATCATAAAATTTTAATATCATAAAATTATGATGCAACTCGACCCAATTTTACTTATACATGATGCAACTCGACTCAAAAAATAGAACCGAATCAAAGAACGTGATATCAACAGATATGAAATACTGACGGAGAGTAAGGGAATAACTCTTATACCCTTTCTGAAACCGTTGATACCCAAGGAATACACATTTATGAGATTGGAGAGAAAATTTGTCAATGTCAGGATCAAGAACAAGAGCAAAACATATAGAACCAAAGATCCTAGGTAGTAAAAGATGAAGAGACTAATGAGGATAAAGTACATGATAAGGTATTTTACCTTATAGAGTGGAGAAAGAAATGTGATTGATGAGATAACACGCAGTAAATACGACGTCAATCCAAAACCGATGAGAACATGAGAGTGAAAAAGAAGAGTCCGAGTGGTCTCGAGAAGATGACGATTCTTGCGTTCTGCAACTCCATTTTGTTGGGGTATGAGGACAAGATGTCCTATGCAACACACTATGAGACGTCAAGATGGTCCGAAATGGAGTAGATAGATATTTACAGCATTATCACTTTGCAAGGTTCGAAGTGAAATACCAAATTGAGTTTTAATTTCATGAAAAAGAAATTGAAAAATAAAAATAATTCTGAGCGATCCTTCCTAAAACTCGCACCCCGATCCGAACCTAGGTCGGGCAATTCAGTCAGACACGTAGCGGCTCCCGCTCTCTCAGCATCCCATGAATCTGACAATCCACATAACCACGACAAAACCAAACAAAGGTAGCCTAACATACCCCCGACTCAGGACATACCCCGCGCCTCAACTCTCCCCGTCCGACGCGTGGCGACCCACGCTCCTGACCATTACACGACCCAGTCCTTGACACTTGGACTCGCTGGTCAGCGCTCGGGCTATGGACTAGATCGTCCCTATGCCGCCCTATGTCATTACATCCGGGGTACGATCTTGACGTTGGGGTGCTACACACCTTGCTCATTTATGACACCCCTCGCGATTATCCCACCAATTCAGTACCTTCGTACTGCCTCAGCACCCAGCGCCTTGCCGCTCCAATTATCCAAGCTCCGACCGAGCGTACTGGATTCCCCTTCTCTAGCCAAGTTCTGCAAGAGCTAGTCCCCAAGCATTTTCGGCTCTTGTCTATTCCGAAATATGAAGGAGATAATAACCAGCCAATCCGAGAAAACTATGCACCTCCTAAACCGACTTAGGTTGTTCCCAACTGGTGACAGCCTCGATCTTCTAGATATCTACAGAGATACCTCTACTGGAAACAACGTGCCCGAGAAACTCCGAGAAACCCCACAGAAGACAACCAGAAAGCACACTTGCTAAACTTTGCATACAACTGCTCTCATCGGAGCGTTTCCAGAACGATACGAAGGTGGCGCACATGTTCCTTCTCGGAACGGGAGTAAATCAGGATGTCGTCAATGAAAACAACAACAAACTGATCCAAATACTCTATAAAACCCGATTCATCATATCCATAAATACTGCAGGAGCATTGGTAAGCCCAAATGGTATTACCAAAAACTCGTAATGTCCGTACCGGGTGCGGAAAGCTGTCTTCTGGATATCTGAATCCCTGATCCTCAACTGATGATATCTGGACTGCAAATCAATTTTAGAATACATTGAGGTATCCTTCAACTGATCAAACAAATCTTCAATACGAGGTAGGGGATACTTATTCTTGATAGTCACAGCATTCAACTGCCTGTAGTTGATGCATAACCTCATAGAACCATCCTTCTTCTTAACGAATAAAACTGGTGAACCCCATGGAGATACACTTGGACGAATAAATCCCCTGTTAAGCAACTCTTGAAGTAGGACCTTTAGCTCGTCCAACTCCTTAGGCGCCATACGATACGGAGCCTGTGATGCCGGCACAGTCCCCGGAATCAACTCGATCACAAATTCAACTTGCCTTCTGGGAGGCAAACCAGGTAGCTCCTCTGGAAATACGTCTGGAAATTCTTGGACCACTGGAACACCCGAGAGTTGAGGGCTACTGCTACCATCAGTGTTGAACAATGATAATAGAAAACCCTGACATCCGTGCGATATAAGCTTCTGGGCTTGAATTGCAGAGATAATATAAACCTCATCATCTCTGGTGCCAATGAATTCCCAAGAGGGTTGATTCGGAGGCCGAAACGTGACCACCCTCGCTTGGCAATCAACTGTGGCATGATAAACTGCCAGCGAGTCCATGCCCAAAATAATATCAAACTCTACCATCTCAAGTACTGACAGATCCACGGTGAGGGTATAATTGCCAAAGTCCAATGGACACGCCTTGACTTCCTGCGTGATATCCAATACCTCACCGGATGGTAGAGACACTGATAAACGTTGTGATCTAAGGGTAGGTAATCTACTAATTTTCCCCATAAATAGTCGTGATATGAAAGAATTAGAACTACCAGTATCAACAAGCAATTCAGCAGGAAATGCATAAACTGAAATCATATCACGAAAGACCGATCCATCGGCCCGCTGTGCCTCCTCTCTGGTGACTGCGTAAACTCGGCCTGTCTCTGTAGCTGAAGGTGGCAACGCTAAAATTGGCTGCGGCTGAGAAGATGAAGGTCCAACAGTCTGTTGGGGCTGATATCCCGAAGGCCCAACTGACTGCTGAGACTGATAACCTGAAGCTCCAGCCGACTGCTGATGCTGATAAACTGCAGGCTGGTATGCTAGACGTGGCTGCTGATAATACGATCCTGTCCCAGAATATTGAGACCCCACTGGTGAGGAGTACTCATGCCCATGCATACCATACATCTGAACTGGTGGTGGAATTGCCTGCTGACGTCCTGTCTGCTGCGGTCAGAATGACGTATGAGTCTGACGACTGCCTCGATATGGCCTCTGCGGTCCTGATCGGCCACCCCGAGGAGTAAATGCTGCAGACTTATGCTGAGCCTTCAAAGGACAACATCGACTCTCATGACCCGGAAGTTTACAATAATAACAGATAGGGTGCTCTAGGGGATAGTTTGGTCTGCAATAGTCCTCAGAACCACACTGAAAACAATGAGTCGCACCAGTAGTAAACCTCTGAGTCTGCTGAGAACCCTGCGATGATCCTGCTGAAAATCGTCCAAACTTCTGGGGTCGAGACTGAGGCACAAAAGTCTCCTGCATAGCCTGACTCCTGCTACTGCGCTTTTGTCCAACTATCTGCTATCTCTGTGTCGCTGCTAAACCCTGAGTTGTCTGCTTCCCTTGGTTCTTATCACCATGCAACTGATGTTGAATCATCTCGGTGTGTAAAGCCCGATCCAAAGCCTCTCGATAGGAAGTAGGAACCCATCGTGACATACGCACTTGGATATATCTAGCTAAGCCCAACATGAACTATGTCGTCCGCTCCTCCTCAGTAGCAACCAACTGAGGACAAAACTCTGCCAGGTGATTGAATTCCGCCACATACTCCATAACTGAGCGGTCTCCCTGACGAAGAGCAAGAAACTCTTGCCGTCGGGCTATATGAAATGCGATAGGATAATACTTGCCCTCAAAAGCCTCACGGAAAGAAACCCAAGAAATCGGGCGTCCACCAATAAGAGTTTTCTGCATATTCCACCAAGTGACGGCCTGATCTCGAAGGTGATACGTAGCCAACTCCACCTTCTCTACATTCGTGAGGGTCATATAGCTGAAGGTGTCCTCCAATGTCTCCAACCAGGCACGAGCAGCATACGGATCTGGTTCCCCATGGAACAGTGTGAAGCGACCCTTCACAGACGCTGCCAGCAACGGAATCCGAGCTCTGTCCAAAAGCCAACTCGCTTGGGCAGGGGGTACCCCTGATGGCACTCCAGGAATTGCCATTGGTGGTACTGATGGACCTGCCTCTGATGGTACAATTGGAACTACTATCGGGTAAGGAGGAGGTACACTCAGTGGTAGAGTTCTCAGCTCACCGGAAGGGTCTTGGTGAGTTGATCCCTGACCAGTCGGCTCCACTCTGGTGGGCCTCTCACCCTCCTGATTCGTGTCTCCCTCGGCCACCTCTGGCCTCTCCCGTGATCGTCGTCCACGACCACGAGCACGGGGTGGAGATAACTCAATATGACGAGGCATATCTGTTAACAAAACCAACATACATTATTTAGATATAAATTTAACCAAATTTAATACCAACTTACTTCTTGTTTGCCGGGAGAGATCTCGTCGCTGCCAAGTCCTATCACAACCATAACCAGAAAATGACTCCGGAAAAATAAATCCGTAAAATACAGATAGACCTCGTAAAACAAAACAACTTCATCAACCCTCAAGAAAAAGACTCCGCAAAAATAAACAAATCTGTAACATACAAATTGACCTCGTAAAACAACTCCGTAAACCCACAGACACCAAATTATCGTAAAATCTCGCTCTGATACCAAAAATTGTCACGACCCCAGAGGAGCATGCTTACTCGAAAATCGGGCAGCATCTCCCCTGTACGGCGGACAAGTTGGGACATAAATACATATTACACCACTAATATAGCTCAGCCACAAGCGGCTGGCATCACAATAATAAATAAAAGACACATCCACGCAGTTTATATCGAAACAAAATAAATGGATGGCTCAGTGACAGGCCCAAACTATGTGTCACGAATGTGGGTCTCAAATTTAGAATTTATAAATGAATGAATGCATAACTGGAAACCCTTTTTACAATCAAAAGTATGAAAATGTAATATAGGGGCCACAGGTCGTATTTTTCTCGGGGCTAGTTGACGTTGTTTGATTCGCGCTTGTATTTAGGTGTCGTTTGTGAATTTCGGGTTTCAAATAAAGATTTGGGTTTTGGGTTGCACTCAAGAATGAAATCACAATGAAAGGGATAAAAACTTAACCATGTAACTTAACCCAAGTACTTCAACCAATGAACTCAAACAAATTGTAGTTTAAATGCAACTTAGCATAAATTGGATAACCAACCTAATATAAAGGCAGAACAAATGCCAATCAAAGGAATAAAACAAGAACAAATGCCAATCAAAGGAATAAAACAGTGCATGGCAATTTTGCAATTAAGTAAGCTTCAACTAGAGCTAGCCACAAAATTTAGCAATCAAACTTAAAACAACTCAGCATAAGCTAATTTCAATGCGGGAGCCAACCAAGTTGATGTCGAACACCATGGCACACTAAGAATACCCTCTAACTTGATACCAATCAATGCCAAAGCTCCTCTTGATACAAAGTTGCAAAATTTCAGCACTTGGCACACAAAAGAGATTCAAGAACAGAAATGTGCTGCAATTTGATCCCAATTGCAGAAATTGCAGCTGCCAGATTTCGAATTCCAGCTGATCACTACAACTTGGTAGACAAATCCACTCAAGAAGTGCAATGCAAAGATGAGTGAAAGAAATCAGTAATAGAAGCAGAGTTTCAAAACAGTGAGGGCTGAAATTCAGAGATGAAAGGAGAAATGCTGATACAAATTGGATGCAAGGCAATTAAAGCTACTGATTTCGAATGCTCAAGATTAGCTTCCGAATTGATAAACTTAGAATTGCTGAGATGAAGTTGCCCAATTCAGAAACAACTACATGTAGACATGGATTCAGAAATGCAGGATATGGAAAGTTGCAGCAACAAGATGAATGCAGTAATGCCAAACTGACGCAGCACATTAACAGGCAAACCAAATGCTAAAACTCACAAATCACATTGCTAAAGTCGCAACTAACACTCAGGAGAATTATCAGAAACTGATTCTCACCAATTCACAATTCAGAAACTGAAATGTACTCTTGCAGAAATGGAGTCAATGAGCAGGAATTAGCACAATTAAATTGCAGAATTTGATGAACAGGTTTCGGATGCAGTAACTAGTTGATGTAGAAATTGATATGCAAGTAAACACAAATTGAATGCAGAGTTTCAAATGTCACTAATTGAATGCAAAGACATCAGATGCAAGTTGAAGCAAAATTCAGAAACGAAAATGCAGCAAAACTTGTTCGAATGCAGTGAATTGAGTCCATTAATTCGTAAGCTGAAAAAGGGGATTGATACGCAAGCTTTAGCTGAGAAACAAACTGAAATTCGGACTTACCAAGCTAAACAAGATTCAAAATGAAGCTAAGATCTAAACAAACTTAGACTAACTCAATTAGCTCACTAACAGTGAAACAAACTGAAAATTTCAGAAATGACTTGGCACGCACAGGGAATCTGATACGCAAGCATAAAACACAGAAATTAACTGAAATTAAATCGATGAATACCTAAACAAGCTTCCTAATTACTTAACTGATTGGATTAAACCCTAATTACAGCAGAAACTATGCATTAAACCAACTTAACCAATCCGAAATTCAGAAACAATAAGAAACGAGACAGAAACGAAATTTACAGCTAAAAGAAACTGAAATTAAACTATCTAAGCTACTCCTCAACCATTCCTCAACTCAAGAGCTCCTTGGTCGTCAATCAAGGGAGAACCTCGGACCCGCAAGCTCTGCAAATCAGTGGAAGAAGTGTATCTTCTACTAAATCAGTTCAGACTCTGCTCAAGCCAAATTTGGCTCCGAATTCTTCAAACTTGCTATCGTGGCTTGCGATTGGGATTTGGGAATGGCCGAGACCTTCCAGGGAACCCCTCTGGTCAGCTCGGATGCGGTGGAAATGGAATACAGCTGAGTTCGTTGACGTCGGATAGTGAAACGGCTGAAACCTCACGCAGCTTCACTTTTGAGCAAAAAATCCAATCTGAAACTTCACTGAAACGATCTTCACTGACCTAGCCCTTGCTTTGATGAAAAATTGAGGGATCGCGCCTCCTTGATGAAGAAATCTAGCTAAGAATCGAAGAACGGCTGAAGAAGGAAGAAGAAACGGCGGAGACGCGACAAAGGAGAAGCTGCTGCGTTTTTTGATTAAATAGTTATCAACGGACGACCCAGATTGATCGGAGGAGATCCAATGGTAAATCTTGGTCTGATTTGAGCCAAACTTTTATGATGATGATCTGGGGTCAGGATCTGCCTTGGGATAGCTCGGATCCTCCAGATCTACAACGGATGGTCCAGATCAACTCAATCTGTGAATGGACACTCTAGAGCCCTCCATGCTTGATCCAACGGTTGATTTAGCTCTGATTGGGATGAAACCTTCAGATCTTGATCATAGAGCTTGATCAACCCTAACCCTAGCTCGGATTGCTTCAGATCGTCCCGGATGGCTCAGATCTAGCCGCTCTTGAATCGGACGGCCCGGATTAATTGTAAGCTTGATAATTCAATCCGGTTCACATCCGACTCATGTTTGACCCAGTATGCCCTAGGTCCAGGATCCATTCATGCCTACAAAAAATATATCAGAAAATTGGTGGCCAAATAATCCAAAAATGTGTAATTTTGCAATTAAGTCCAAAATAAGATAAAGTTCCAAAACCTAGGGTAAAATCATAATTAAGCAATAAAAATATGGGTCAAACATAGATTTTAGCAATTAAAATAATCAATAAAATGGTGCTTATCATCAATCATCACATAATTGACTCTAGGGCTCCTACTAACAAATCTCCCACTAGCACTAGTGCCAATCACTGTAATATCTAATACCCAGTGGCCCAGTGTGACCATCATGCTTCTTCTGTGCCAAAGCCTTGGTCAAAAGATCCGTGATGTTAGCATCAGTGGGTACTCTGCATATCCTCACATCTCTTCTATCGATGATCTCACGAATGAGATGGTAGCATCGTAGTATGTGTTTGTTCCGCTTATGAGAGCGAGGTTCTTTAGCCTGTGCAATATCCCCATTGTTGTCACAATAAAGGTCAATTGGGTCTGATATGCTACGAACCACACCAAGCTCTGTAATAAATTTCTGGATCCAAACAGCCTCTTTTGCTGCATCAGACGCAGCAATATACTCGGCCTCTGTTGTAGAATCTACGACTGTGTCCTGCTTTGAACTCTTCTAGCTCACAGCGCCACCATTCAAGCAAAATACATACCCTGACTGTGATATGAAATCATCCCTATCGATTTGGAAGTTTGCATCATTGTAAGCCTTTACAGCTAGCTCCTCATTGCCTCTAAATATCAAGAAATATTCTTTCATCCTTCGTAAGTACTTAAGAATATTATTGACAGTTGGCCAGTGTCTTTCACCTGGATTTGACTGGTATCTGATTGCATCATTGAATCGAAGATTCCAGCTTCGAGAAGCTTGTTTTAGCCCATAAATGGATCTTTGCAACTTGCATACCTTTCTAGCATGCTCTGGATCTACAAAACCCTCAGGTTGTGTCATGTACACATCCTCGAGTAGATTCCCATTTAGGAATGCGGTTTTGACATCCATCTACCTGATCTCGTAATCATGGTAAGCTGCAATAGCAAGCAGGATCTGAATAGACTTATGTATCGCAACTGGTGAAAAAGTTTCATCATAGTTGATACCAAGAATCTGCTTGAATCCTTTAGCTACCAACTGCCCTTTATAGGTATGCATAAGATCATCCATGTCAGCCTTTCTTTTAAAGACCCACTTACACCCAATGGGTTTAATCCCCTCAGGTGGATCAACTAAAGTCCATACTTGGTTTGTGTACATGGATTCCATTTCAGACCTCATAGCCTCTATCCATTTCTCAGAATCTGGGCTCATCACAGCTTCTTGATAGGATGCAGGCTCGTTCAACTCAACAAGCATAACGTCATCATGGTCAGACAAGAGAAATGAATATCTCTCAGGCTAACGATGTATCCTATCAGATCTATGAAGAGGTTGGTCTACTTGAACAGGTTGTTGCTCCACAACTTCTTGTGCAATGATCTCATAATTCACAACATCTTGTGGTGCATGTTCAATGCCCATCAAGACCTCCGTATTATCTGCATCTTGAACTTCTTCAAGATGGATTTTACTCCCACTATTTCTTCTAGAAATAAACTCTCTTTCTAGAAAAACTTCATTTCTAGTGACAAACACTTTGCCTATAGTTGGATTGTAGAAGTAATATCCTTTTATTTCCTTGGGATATCCTACAAAATAGCACTTATCAGATTTGGGTCCTAGTTTATCTGAGACTTGACGTTGAGCGTAAGCCTCACAACCCCAAATCCTCATAAAAGACATCGTGGGCCTCTTCCTAGTCCATATCGTATGTGGTGTCTTTATGACGACCTTTGATGGAGCTTGGTTAAGTGTGAAAAGAGTCGTCTCTAGGGCGAATTCCCAGAAGGAAGTAGGATGATCTGTCTGACTCATCATCGATCGTACCATATCTAATAGAGTACGATTTCTTCGCTCGGACACACCATTCCACCGTGGTGATCCAGGTCGAGTGAGTTGGGATATGATCTCACACTCAGCTAGATGGCCACAAAACATCTTAATATTCATGCCAAGTTGGTTTTGTACTTCACTTTTGAATTCTTTGAACTTTTCAAAGGATCCTGACTTGTGTTTCATGAGGTACACATAGCCGTATCTACTGACATCATTAGTGAAAGTGATGAAGTATTGATAGCCTCCTCTAGCTGTGACATTGAAAGGGTCATATACATCAGTATGTATGTGTTCTAATAAGTCTGTCACTCTTTCATCGTGTCCACTAAATGGAGTCTTGTTCATCTTGCCTAGAGGACAAGATTCACATGTCTTATATGATTTAAAATCAAATAAGTCCAGTAATCCATCCTTATGGAGCTGGGATATGCGACTCTCATTTATATGACCTAACCGACAATGCCAGAGATACGTTTGGTTCAAATCATTTGGTTTGAACCGTTTGGTATTTATGTTATATATTGGGTTCTCTAAGTCTAGAACATAGAGTCTATTCATAAGTGGTGCACTACAATAAAATATGTCATTTAACATTATAGAACAACATTTGTCCTTTATGATAAATGAAAAGCCTTTCTTATCCAAATAAGATACAGAAATTTTGTTCTTAGTTAGTGCAGGTAGATAAAAACACTCCTCTAGTTCTAAGAAAAGCCTAGTGGGCAAAGACAAGGAATATGTTCCTACAGCTATAGCAGCAACTCTTACGTCATTGCCTATTCGTAGGTCCACTCGCCCTTTGTCAACAATCTAGCTCTTCGAAGGCCCTACACATTAGTACAAATGTGAGATGCACAACAGGTATCTAATACCCAAGAAGATGAAATAGATAGATTGACTTCTGTAACAAACATACGTGAGGCAGAAGTCTCACTTCTTTTCTTCTTTACTTCCTCTAGGTAGATTTTGCAATTCTGCTTCCAATGTCCGATCTCACCACAGCAGAAGCAGGTCCCTTCCTTAGACACCCCGCCTTTGGCCTTCAATGCAGTAGACTTGGCCATGCCTTTGGCTTGGGTCTTACCCTTGCCCTTAGGCTTCCATTTGCCTTTGCCCTTCTGTACCATCAGTACATTACTTGTCTTGATTTTCTTGAGATTGAGTTCAGTAGTTCTCAACATGCTGAGCATCTCAGGAAATGGCTTGTCAATTTCATTCATGTTATAGTTCATGACAAATTGACTGTACCCTTCCGGCAACGATTGCAGGATAAGGTCCGTGGCCAATTATTGGCCCAGTGGAAATCCCAATCTTTCAAGGTTCTCGATATACCCAATTATCTTCAGTACGTGAGTTCCTACGGGAGTTCCTTCTTGCATCTTTGCTGTTGGGTATGGATTGGCGGGTTTCCTTAGCGAATACTCGATCGATCCGAGAGACTTCTCCATGTCTACAGATTAAAAATTAATCCGAATGGAGACCCGTCTTTCTACGACCATCTCGTGTCGTATCGAACGATCCAAATCACAACTCGGCCAATTACCAAAATCGGCCTTGTGATTTGCTTGACCGTTCGACGGTGGAAAAGGAGACGAGTTGATCGCTGGCTTTGTGTTTATGCTCGGGGTATAGTTAGTAAATTAATGGCTATGATCCGAAATCAAATTAACAAACTAACACACATAAAATGACGAGGTAAACAAAACAAGCACATGTATGACATAAGGTTAATCAATGGAGCTTGGAAAGAGTTATACCTTTCCAATCACCTCACGGTGTTTTACCTTATGTCCCTCCCTTCATGGACGTTGTGTGGACGATGATCTACCACGAACCAAGATCACCAAGGCCTCCGAACAAACCTTCTCTTCATGCCAACACAAACCCTAACCCTAGGGTTTGGAACCACCGGCCACCTTTCTTCTCTCCTTGCGCCGCCGGCCACCGGATGCCTCCAAGCATGCACCGGCCACAAGATGATCAAGAGAGGAGGATGAAGAAGAGAATGGAAGAGAGAAACCAATTTCTCTCTGTTGGTGCAAGTTGCATCAGTGATGTCCTCCTCTAAGTGTTTCAATGTTTGACAATATACTTAAGTCAGTGATACATTGAACAAGGGAAGGGTGAGTCAAGAGAGGAGTGACAAAGTGAAGAAAAGTCATAGATAACCTAGGCACTAAGTCCTGGTTCGAGGAATTGGGCACTAAGTCCTGGCCGAGGGTTGGGCACCGAAGATCTGGTTCGAGGAATTGGGCACGAAGTCCTGGCCGAGGGTTGGGCACCTAAGTTCTGGACCTAGGGTTTGGGCATGAAGTCTTGGTTTGAGGGATTAAGCAACTTAGCTGAGCAATGACTAAGGACATAAGTAGAGACGGGTCGAGGTTCGGATGTCTCGAGATCCGAGAGTATCGAAGGCTAAGTAAAAGTCCACCCGAATGGACTGGGTGACAACCGTCTCCTGAGAGGAGTAGGTTGAAGGCGCGTTCCCGGGGGTGGGAACTTGCGTTGGTTCGACATAGGGTTTCGCGGAAATCCGACATCAAAACCATTTCGTTAATGCTATGATTGTATGTGTATTTTCTTTGTATTTGTGTATCTTGCAGGTACCTAGAATGGAAGACAATGCAGGCAAACAACACACAAAACGACTGGAAGGCAAGCTGCTAGGCGCCCCCATCAGGTAGGGCACCTCAATGAATGGAGCCAATGCAGGCTTTCATTCAGGTGCCCCCATCAACTAGGGCACCTCAATGAAAGGAGGCAAACCAGGCTTTCATTCAGGCGCCCCATATGATACAGGCACCCTGGTTGAAAGCTGTATCTGTTGCTGCGAGTTTGAAATAGAGATAAGCTTTGACTGGACTCAATGAGCTGCCTAGGAGGTCCGGGGTGCCCTGATCAAGAGTGTTATCTACTGCGGCGAGTTTGGCGCGGAGATAAACTTTGACCAAGCCCTTTGAGGCGCCCCAGTGATCACAGGTGCCCTAATGAAGCCTATAAAAGGGGCTTCGACTCCAAGACTCATCACACAACTTTGGAAATCATTCTGAGCATTCCGAGCTAAAGAAAAGCACTAGAGATGAAGCCCTGCAACCAAGGAGGCTCCAGGAGGAAGTGCTCGGTACTTCGGAGGTCCAGATCTGTCGGGCATTCGACGTTTCTATTTCGGATTGAATTTGCAATTCAGAATTTATTTTTATATCTTTGTGATTGGAATATGTGCACTATAAGACGGGTTTATCCGCCTCCGAAAAGTCCGAAAAGGAGACCATTAGTGGACGGGCGTTCTCGTGCTTATGCCTTGGATGTACTGACCCTGGGGGGTCGGGAACCAAGTAAATCCCGTGTGCATTTCTGTGTTTGTTCATTCTTTTTGTATTCCGCTGTGCTACTAACTCTGTGTCCAGAACGAACGAAAGTTTACGAGTTTCCGCAAAAGTTTTTTCGGTCGATATTCACCCCCCCCCCTCTATTGACGACACCAATTCTACAATTGATATAAAAGCCGGACCACTCTTCACCGGACTAACCGCCGACGGAGCAAAGACGTCAGGAGTTGAGGGGGAGCCCAGGGGTGAATTAGGTACAATTTTTTTATGTCAGTTTTTAAATCTCATATTACATGTTTCAAGTGCAGGGAGAGACGGTACTATAAAAATCGAAATTAATTTTGAAAATCTTACTGATAACTCTGAATTTAAATTTGAAAATCTTACTGATAACTTTGAATTCAAATATGAAAATGTTTCTGATAACTCTGAATTCAAATTTGAAAATATTACTAATAACTCTGAATTTAAATTTGAGAATCCTACTGATAATTCTGAAATTCTTGAGATTAATCCTAAAGATAAGGCTGAGGATTACTTTGAGGATATTGAAAATGAAATTATCTTAGATGATAATTTAATTATAGATAATGTTGAAGATTATTACAAAACATTAACTAGTGGCCTAAATTACTCCACCTACTTTGAGGATATTGAAAGATGTAATTTTGAGGATGTGGAGGAAAAGGAATTATCTGAGATAAAGGCTATAGTTAATAAAGTTCACAATGATTCAAATAAATCAGAATTATTAGAAAAACTTGAAAAGATAAATAAAGAGGAAATAGTAAAAGAATCAGAGATTTTTGAAATAATAAAAATGATGAAGCTAAACCCACAATTATTATGTAACCCAAAGATGTTGAAATTTAAATCTAATTAAATCTTAACAATTTTTACCTTATTTATTTCAATCTTAAATAATCATTAATTAACTTAATTTTAATTATCCTTAATTAACTTAATCTTAATTCTTATTTAATTTAACTTTAATTAATCTTTTATTAATTCAAATTCAATTAATCTTTAGTTAATTCAACTTTAATTAATCTTTACTTAATTCAACTTTAATTAATCCTTAATTAATTCAAATTCAATCAATCTTTAATTAATTCAAATTCAACCAATCTTTAATTAATTCAAATTCATTAATCTTTAATTAATTCAAAATCAATTAATCTTTAATTAATGCAAAATCAATTAATCTTCAATTAATTCAAATTCAATTAATCTTTAATTAATTCAACTTTAATTAATCCATGATTAATTCAAATTCAATCAATCTTTAATTAATTCAAATTCATTAATCTTTAATTAATTCAAAATCAATTAATCTTTAATTAATGAAAAATCAATTAATCTTCAATTAATTCAAAATCAATTAATCTTTAATTAATTCAACTTCAATTGACTTTAAGTAATTCCTAATTAATTCAACTTTAATTAATTTTGAATTCAGATCCAATTAATTCTTATGCAACTTAAACTCGAATTAAATAAAATCATACGCAAATCATAACAATTAATTTAATAAAATTAAATATGTCAAAGTGGGTTGGCATATTTGCGGGTTCACACGACATGTATCAAATCGGAAATTTGATACATCATTAGAAACTTAAGTAAAATAATTTAACTTGTTTGACTTATGCATAACTGTCATGCCATGCATATGCAATTTTCTTAAAATATATGTCATGTCATTCACGTTTAATTTTATGCATGACTTAGAACGGTTATAGGAAAAAGAGTAGTTGAAACTTGAACAACCTAGTATTAGGTGGAGGTTAGATGATAGTATGTTAGGGAAGCCCTTCTAATAAGGTCAAGTAAGGTAAGACGTACCCTACTTGGTCTGTTTAGTCTGGTGGAACTAGCCGAAGCTACCGATCTAAAACCTAAGCTAGTTAGACCAAAATTTTTCAAGAAGTAATTTGAAAATGAATTTTCGATAAAAGGCTTTGTCAAGGAAAGTGTTGTTCCTCCAATAAGGCTACGACCAAAGAAGGCCCCTGTGGCTCTCCAAGACCTGGAAGCTGATTATCAAAAGTCAAATTCAGTTTACTATATAATAAATTTGAATCTAACACAAGTTTTGATTAAATCTTAGATTTAACAATCAATTGAGAAAAATAATTCAAGCATCTCACAATGCATCCATAAGGCAACCATACTTACTGTATTAGACATCTAGAATGGGTCAGATGTTAAGGATTAATAAATTGAAAAAATATTTTATTCAAAATTATTTTCCAAAACTTTAGAATATTTTTCTAATAATTTATTTTCAAAATAGTTCTTTAACATAATAATGTTTTTATGGATTCTATGATTGTTTGATTGCTTATACATATTATAGATTTTCAAAAAATTATATTCTTTTGAAAAATTGTTTGACTTACACAATTAGACACATGCCTCTTAGGACAACACTAAAGTCCCCTATGGCACTTAGATAGAGTCAAACAGTACAAGGGGAGTGTTTTATTCTTTTAAATTCTTTTTTCAAAAAATTGTGCCTTAAAAATCACTATCATTTAAAAATGTCTTTCGAAAACTGTGCTTCAATTACTATCACGTATGTTTTCGAAAAAGCTCATTCTTTAAAAGTTATTCATATTCCAAATTGAATTTTCTAAAAACTTATCTTCTTAAAAATTACCATATTGTCATTCAAAGTTGTTCTTTTGATTTTGATAAACCCTAAAGACACAGAGAAGGTCTACCTCATAATCTACAAGGACTCCTAGGATGTGTCAAACTTAGGAGGAGTCTAAGTCAAAAGAAGATTTTTTTGACAAGTATTTTTTAAAACTATTTTTTTAAAATTAGATAATTCTTTTGGACTAAAACCAAACCCTAAAGACTCAGCGGAAGAGTACTTATGGTCAACAAGCTTCCTAGGACTGGGTCAAGTTTAGGGGGAGGTCAAACTGAAAGAATTATTAAATATTTTAAAATAATATGTTTTCATGTACTGTATTGCTTAAATTCTTCTGAAAACATAAGGGAGTTTGTTTAAATATTGTCATCTTGTATGAAAATAAAATAGTATCACATTCAAATTTTTTTTTGTTTATAAAATTCTTTTGGAAAATAATATTTACTTGAGTTTGAAGAATTTCTAGGACACATAGGGAAATGTCCTTATAGTTAACAAGGTTTTCGAGGATTGTGTTAGACTAGAATAAAAACCAAGTCAAGTAAAATATTATGTTTTCAAATATCCTTCAAAATTCAATATGTTTTTTTCTAAAGTACTTGCATTTTTTAAAAAGCTCAATATATTTTTTCTAAAGTTCTTGCATTTTTTAAAAAGCTAAATATATTTTTTCTAAAATACTTGTATTTTTAAAAAGCTCAATATATCTTTTCTAAAATACTTGTATTTTTCAAAGCTCAATATATTTTTCAACAACACTTGCATTTTTTAAAATATTCAAAATATGTTTTGAAAATCAAAATGTTTTCAATGATTTATACTATGCTTTCAACGATTTATACTAAGTATGTTCAAATGAAAAAAATGTTTTCATTGTTGGTGCAAGTGTTTTGGTGATTTTTGATGTATGACAAAGGGGGAGAGTGAGCTTAAGTTAGAAAACTTTCATTTTTTCCCAAGGATCAATGAAAATCAAAATGATTTTCTTCAAAAAGGGGAGAGTGAGCTTATGTTACAAATATTTTTCTCCCAAAGATCAAAATGTATTTTCAAAACATAGATCAATTTTTTATTTTCTTTTGACCCCAAGGATTATAATTTAGCACTTTCAGCCAATCTAACATTAGATATTATCAAACATCAAAAAGGGAGAGATTGTTGGTGCAAGTTGCATCAGTGATATCCTCCTCTAAGTGTTTTAATGTTTGACAATATACTTAAGTCAGTGATACATTGAACAAGGGAAGGGTGAGTCAAGAGAGGAGTGAAGAAGTGAAGAAAAGTCCTAGTTAACCTAGGCACTAAGTCTTGGTTCGAGGAATTGGGCACTAAGTCCTGGCCGAGGGTTGGGCACCGAAGACCTGGTTCGAGGAATTGGGCACGAAGTCCTGGCCAAAAGTTGGGCACCTAAGTCCTGGACCTAGGGTTTGGGCACGATGTCTTGGTCCGAGGGATTGAGCAACTTAGCTGAGCGATGACTAAGGACATAAGTAGAGACAGGTCGATGTTCGTGTTAATGCAGTCTGACCCTGATTGTTGTTTTGGTGTTGACACTGATTTATGTTATGATTTGAGTTAAGTCCTAACTTGGAGGGTTTGGTGGGAAAAAGTCCTAGCTTGGAGGGCTAGGTGTGAAATCCCGGTGAGTGAAGCCGGGTCCTAATGAGCGAAGCTAGGTTGAAATCCAGGTGAGTAAAGTCGGGTCCTGGTGAGTGACGCCAAGTGATTGAAATCCTAGTGAGTGAAGCTAGGTTGAAATCCCGGTGAGTGAAGCCGGGTCCTGGTAAGTGAAGCCAGGTGGTTGAAATCCCGGTGAGTGAAGCCGAGTCCTGGTGAGTGAAGCCAGGTGATTGAAATCCTAGTGAGTGAAGCTAGGTTGAAATCCCGGTGAGTGAAGTCGGGTCCTGGTGAGTGAAGCCAGGTGATTAAAATCCTAGTGAGTGAAGCTAAGTTGAAATCCTGATGAGTGAAGCCAGGTCCTGGTGAGTGAAGCCAGGTGATTGAAAACCTGGTGAGTAAAGCCAGGTCCTAGCTTGGAGGGCTAGCTTAAAGTCCCAGTGAGTGAAACCGGGCACGGAGTCTTGGTCCGAGGGACTAAGAAAGAGTCAGAGAAGGGCTAGAGGCTTGTTCTCATGACTTAGAGTGGATTTGACCTTGCCTGGATCGGTCTGGTGACCGATCAGGCAAAGTTGGCATGAACCTTATTTGTGGATCGGTCTGGTGCCCGATCTAGAATGCCAGAACTGTCTCGTGACCTATCAGGGAGAGAACAGAAACCTTGGTTGGATTCTGTTCAGCCCCAGATCGGTCTGGGGACCGATCCAGAATGCCAGAACGGTCTGGTGACCGATCTACGACCTAGGATCAGATGTCCGCGATTACGGTTTTCTCACAGTGGACTGATCAGGCTTGAGCCTGATCGGTTTGTGCCTATCCTGATCGGTCTGGTGATCGATCAGGCTTCACTCTGATCGGTCCGGTGACCGATTAGGCTTCACTCTGATCAGTCCGGTGACCGATCAGGAGCTGAACTTTAATTTAAAATCGCTGTCAGATGCTCTGATTGCGTCTATTTTTCTCTGTCGATTCACTGATATTGTGTGATATTGTTTGATATTCATTTGCTAAGCTTCTGTTGGAGTGTGCAGGCTTTACAGGGATGATTCAAACATTGGAGGAGAGTCAATGGGAGGCTTTCCATCTAGCAGGTTTGTCTGTTTCCTTGCTTCAGGTCTCAACGGCTTCTGGAGAGCAGCTGGCAACTGACGGAGGCTCAGCTGGAGAGGGTCTTTAGTGGACTGAGTGCTCAGGGAGTTAGGGGGTCAGGCTGTGGCTTAAGTGGATGTTGATGGAGAGCCTGATGAGGGGAGTAAAGGTTAAAGGCAAAGCTAAGGCAGAGGAGCTACAACAACGAAGGCAGACAGAAAACTTGAGGAGTTTGGCTGGGCTGGGTTTTGTGCTCTCTGTGTTTTGTGCTTAAGCGTTCTACTACATCCTTATGAGCTTTGCTTCTCGAGTGTCTCGTGTGCTTATCTTGTATTTATCTACTGAGGCGATTGTGGAGAGTTTTCTCCACCGAGAAGGAGGCTATTACTATCCGAGGTTCTGTTGGGACCGGGTGCATGTCAACAAGGATACGAGTTCGTAAAATTCAAAATTTTTACGTGCAGCGGAAGAATTTGCATAAAATAATTTCCTAAATTATTTTAACTTCGTATCTAGCATGCAACCTTATGGTGTGTTGACATAATCATAAAATAAAACTTTGCGAAAAAGTAAACTAATTTACTTTGTACCTTTCGTAACTCGAAGAAAAGGGACGAGATCCAACCGTAGCGTCCCTTGGAAGCTTCGCCTCTATTCGCGTCCACGCCGAGTTCTCTTCGGGATGACTTCGCAAAGTCACGAGTTTTGTGCCAACGAGAACTACTAGATTCTCGGAAGACACAACTAGAAGAACAAGAGAGAAATTAGGAAACTTACCAATGAAGTAACGGAATCGAATTCCGAGAAGAGAGGAGTCGCTATCCGCTTCTTCTTCTTCTTGTTCGGGTTCTCCTTCTTCTTGTTAGCTCACGCCAACCTTGCTTGGTGTTGATAGGGTGCGCCGGCCCTAGCAACCAAGAGGGAGCCGGCCCTAATGAAGTGAAGGGCGCCGGCCCTAATGAAGGAGAAGGAGGAATAGAGGAGAGATTAAGAGAGAGAGAGGGAGAGAATAATTAATCTCTTAATTTTTGAATAAGGGCTAGCCTTTGGTTCCTTTATATAGTAGCAACTCCTTTGCTAAGTCTCCCTCTAAACCGAATTAACGGAATTAGTTATAAGAAATTTATCTTATAAATTTTCTTATTGCTTATTCCGTTTAAGTCTAGTCTTATTATAACTAATTTATAATAAAACAAATTAATTATCATAAGAAAATTTATCCTATAAATTCTCTTATGAATTTTATTATAACTAACTTTATAATAAAACTAATTAATTATCATAAGAAATTTATTCTATAAATTCTTATGAATTATTCCGTTTAAACCAAGTTTTATTATAACTAATTTATAATAAAACAAATTCCTCTTCTCTTTAAATTATAGAATAAATTTTATAAGAAATTTATAAACTTTCTTATTATGAAAAAATCAATTCATAATTGATTTTATAAAATTAAAATAAACCCAATTCATGGATTATTTTAATCTTCCATAAAAGAATAAATTTCTATAAATTTATTTATATAAATTTCTTTATACAAATTTATTTATCCATAATTTATAAAATAAATCGCGCTGGATTTATCTTATTAATTAAACCAAAATTAATTGGTTTTCTCCTCTTATTGTGGCCGGCCACCAAAGGGGGTTTTGGCACCCTCTTTGGCCGGCCAAACCAACCCGAACCGCCGCGAATCAAACTCATTTAATTCGCCCGAAAAGCCTTCAAAAGACTTAGCCATTTTTAGCTTCCATTGCGCCTCTGACTAACTCAGATTCGACTTATTTCTCTTGATCGGAAAATCTAATTTTCAACTCGTTTTAAATCCCTCGGATTACTCGTAGTGCGTGTGACTAAATAGGCTTTCGATTTATATTGGCCGTCTATAATTAACTAATTATAGAACGATCATGAGTGGCACCTAGTAGTACATCATGATCCCTAATTAATCGAAAGATCAACGGTTTGACCTCAGAAGAAATTATTCTGAAACCCTTCAGCAGCTCTAATGAATCGTGCCCCATTCCCTTCACCATCTTATACCCACTTGGTTCAGGACACGGTCAATGGTGTCAGTCCCCACTAGGCTGACTACGTCACACCTAGCCCAAGTAATGTCTTACTCGTCCTTTGGATTTCTAATTACTCTCATGTATTTTAGAGACTCTCACTCTAAACATGATATGCTCTGGCCAGAGGCTTTGAGTAACAATCCGACGATAGGCCTGGGTATACATCTCCTCGCAAGGAGTAGTGAATCCTTTGTAGGCTGTTCAAACATCTTCGGGCACTTCGGCTTATACCCGATCATCCTGGGTCCACACCTCGTTGGAGATGCTTGCTTAAGATGTCAAAGTATAAGTCTCTATGACCAAGATGACTTGAACACCGCAAGTCAAAGGAACATCGCACTTAAGCCGCAGTAAGATCATCATTGACATATCTACATGTAGATTCCCATATGAAGCCTTACAGCTAGTCACTCCAATGAACTAGTTCCCTTAACTAGCATCCATGTTTATCTCCGGACATCCCAATGTCACCAGCCAGTGAGAATCAGCTGAATAGAGAATAACCCATGCTAGTCTCAACAGAACTGATAATGTCCGTATTTATCAATTCATCGACTAGGGATATTTCCAACACTTCACATTTGCACATTTAGAGATAATCACTAGTTGTGATCCCATCACAAATTCTCTTATGCTATGAACTGTATGGCGGACATTCAGTAGATGAGTTTAAGATCCCAATCAAATACACAAACATGTATACTCAAATAGTGAATTATCATTTATTGAAATAAAT
Organism: Boesenbergia rotunda; assembly: GCA_024364735.1. Lineage (NCBI taxonomy): Eukaryota > Viridiplantae > Streptophyta > Magnoliopsida > Zingiberales > Zingiberaceae > Boesenbergia > Boesenbergia rotunda. The sequence continues at coordinate 238,972 of JAGFNQ010003405.1, read as the reverse complement.
GTTTACAATCATAAGGCGATTGCCTTAGGACACTTCTCTCATATCACTAACAAACTCCCACTTGGCCTAATGCCAATCGCTACGGTATCCAATACCACAGGCTCTAACATGACCCTCAAACTTGCTTTGAGGCAAGGCCTTAGTTAAAGGATCCACTATATTCCTTTCAGTGGGAACTCTCTCAATCTGTATGTCATTCCTACTTATAATCTCTCTGATCAGATGATAGCGGCGAAGCACGTGTTTGGATCGCTGATGAGACCTTGGTTCCTTTGCTTGTGCAATAGCTCCATTGTTGTCGCAGTAAACCGGCACTGCATCATCAATGGTTGGAACCACGCCAAGTTCAGAGACGAACTTCTTGATCCAGACTGCTTCCTTTGCTGCTTCCGAAGCTGCGATATATTCCGCTTCCGTGGTGGAATCCGCTACGGTGTCTTGTTTGGAACTTTTCCAACTCACTGCGCCTCCATTCAAAGTAAATACGTATCCAGACTGTGATTTGGAGTCATCCTTATCTGTCTGGAAACTGGCATCTGTATACCCACGTATTACCATATCTCCTTCTCCATATATTAGGAACACATCCTTAGTTCTTCTTAAGTACTTAAGGATTGTCTTAACAGCCGCCCAGTGATCCATTCCTGGATCCGACTGGTATCTGCTTGTGACGCTCAAAGCATATGATACATCAGGCCTAGTACATAACATAGCATACATGATAGATCCTATCGCGGATGCATAGGGAATCTTATTCATGCAAATCCTCTCGTCTTCTGTGCGCGGACACATAGACTTTGAAAGGTTGATCCCATGCCTAATGGGAAGGTAACCTTTCTTGGATTCTGACATGCTAAACCTTTTTAGCATTCGGTCTATATATGTAGACTGCGAAAGACCAAGCAACCGTTTTGATCTATCTCTATAGATTCTAATCCCAAGGATATAGGTTGCCTAGGTCTTTCATGGAGAAAGTTTTGGATAACCAAATTTTAACTGTCTGTAAGACTGAAATATCGTTTCCTATAAGTAAGATGTCGTCGACATATAATACTAGGAAAACGACTGCACTCCCACTAACCTTCTTGTACACACAAGGTTCGTCAGGATTTTGTGAGAAATCAAACTTTTTGATTGTCTCATCAAAACGGATGTTCCAGCTCCTAGATGCTTGCTTCAGTCCATATATGGATCGTCGAAGCTTGCATACCTTGGTTTTATCAATCGATGTGAAACCTTCAGGCTGTATCATGTATACGTCCTCAAGCAGGTTTCCGTTAAGGAAAGCTGTTTTCACATCCATTTGCCAAATCTCATAATCATAATGAGCTACTATGGCTAGGAGCATCCGAATGGATTTAAGCATAGCTACTGGCGAATAGGTTTCGTCATAATCAATTCCTTGTTTCTGACGATATCCTTTTGCCACTAATCTAGCCTTAAAGGTAACAACATTACCTTCCATGTCGGTTTTCTTCTTGAAAACCCACTTGCACCCTATGGGTTTAATCCCTTCAGGTGGGTTAACCAAGTCCCATACTTGATTTTCGTACATGGAATCCATTTCCGACTTCATGGCTTCAAGCCATTTGTCCCTTTCTGAACTTTTCAGAACATCTTCATAACTGATAGGTTCGTCATAGTCAATGAGCAACACGTCGTTCGATTCACTTACGAGAAATCCGTATCTCTCTGGAATGTTGCGTGTCCTATCAGACCTACGAAGAGGTGGTGTAGTTTTAGGTTCAACTGATAGCTCATCATTATGAATTATCGGTTGTGGGCCTAGACTCGGTGTCTCTGTAATGTCTATTGGAGTTTCTTGAACTTCATCAAGTTCAATGCCACTCCCACTGTTTTCTTGTAAAAGAAATTCTTTTTCTAGAAATACAGCATGCCTTGAAACAAACACCTTTTGTTCCAAGGGATGATAGAATTGGTAACCCTTCGTTTCCTTAGGGTATCTAATAAATAGACATTTATCAGACTTAGCATCCAATTTGTCTGATACAACCCGCTTCACATAAGCAGGACAACCCCATATCTTAAGGTGAGTTAAGTGAGGTTTCTTACTATTCCAAATCTCATATGGAGTAGTAGAGACTACCTTGGTCGGGACTCTGTTTAATAAATAAACAGCTGTCTTAAGTGCATAACCCCAAAAGGATTTTGGAAGAGTTGCATGATTCATCATCGACCTAACCATGTCCATCAAGGTTCGGTTTCGCCTCTCAGATACACCATTATGCTGTGGTGTATATGGCGGAGTCCATTGGGATAATATCCCATTGTCCCTTAGATAATCTTGAAACTCTTGACTTAAGTATTCACCACTCTGATCGGATCGAAGTATTTTAATACTTTTGTCAAGCTGTTTCTCTACTTCATTTCTGAACTCTTTGAATTTCTCAAAGGCTTCAGATTTGTGTTTCATCAAGAACACGTACCTGAATCGTGAGTGATCATCGATAAAGGTGATGAAGTAGCTATAGCCTCCTTGTGCAAGAGTTGACATTGGTCCACATACATCAGTATGTATTAGACCAAGCAATTCTCCCACTGGATTACCTTTTCCTTTAAAGGGTAATTTGGTCATCTTGCCTTTTAAGCACGATTCGCATGTATCAAATGAATCGGGTTCAAATGATTCCAAAATTCCACATCGGTGCAATTCGGTCATGCGTTTCTTACTTACATGGCCAAGACGGCAATGCCAAGTGTAGGAGTCTATTTGATTATCTATTCGAGCACGTTTGTTGCTAACTTCGATATTGAAAACGTCACTGGATAAATCTAACGTGTAGATGTCATTGCACAAAGTTCCATTCCCATAAAGAACGTCATTTAAAGTTATGTAACAACAATTGTTACTAAAAGTTAAATGATAACCCTTTTCATTCAAACATGAAATAGATACAATGTTCTTTATTAACGAAGGAACGAAATAACAATTATCCAATTCTAAGATGCGTCCAGTCGGGAGCTTTAGCAAATATGTTCCGATGGCAACAGCAGCAATCCTTGCTCCATTTCCAATTCGCAAATCTGCTTCTCCCTTGACGAATCTTCTTCTATTCCTTAGCCCCTGTATGTCATTACATATATGTGAGCTACACCCAGTATCAAGTACCCAGGTATTTGAGAAAATAGAGTGACATTCAATAATGAAGATACCTGAAGAGGACGGGGCATCGGATGCCTTCTTCTTCAAGGACTCAAGATAAACCTTGCAATTTCTTCGCCAGTGTCCCTCCTTGCCACAATGATGGCAAGTGCATTTTGGTTTCTTTTCAGTCTTTTTAGCCTTTTTCTTCTTTCCCTTATTAGTGTGGGATTCTATCCCAACTCACTCCCCCTGGAACACCACAGTGGAATGGTGTATCCGAAAGGAAGAATCGTACCTTATTAGATATGGTACGATCTATGATGAGTCACGCAGATCTTCCTATATCCTTTTGGGGATATGCTCTAGACACGGCAGCGTTCACACTAAACCGTGTTCCATCAAAGGCTGTCATGAAGACACCATATACGATATGGACAGGGAGGAGTTCCAAGATGTCTTTCATGAGGGTTTGGGGTTGTGAGGCTTACGTACGACGTCAAGTCTCAGACAAACTGGGACCCAAATCTGATAAGTGTTATTTCATAGGGTATCCCAAGGAAACGAAGGGATACTACTTCTACATTCCTAGTCAGCATAAAGTGTTTGTTACTAAGACTGGAGTATTTCTAGAAAGGGACTTTGTTTCTAGAAAGACTAGTGGGAGTACGTTCAGTCTTGAAGAAGTTCAAGACATGGACAATAGCACTGAAGCCATGATGGAAGTTGAACAGGAACCACAAAGTGTGGTGGTTGATGAGGTTGTTGCACAAGAAGCTGTGGAACAACAACCTGTTCATGTAGACCTACCTCTTCGCAGGTCTGATAGGGTACGTCGTCAGCCTGAGAGATACTCATTTCTCTTGTCTGACCATGATGATGTTATGCTCGTTGAGAACGAGCCTACCTCCTATCAGGAAGCTGTGATGAGCCCAGATTCTGAGAAATGGCTAGAGGCCATGAGATCCGAGATGGATTCCATGTACACCAACCAAGTATGGACTTTGGTTGATCCACCTGAAGGGGTCAAACCCATTGGGTGTAAGTGGGTCTTTAAGAGAAAGACTGACATGGATGGACTTGTACATACCTATAAGGGTAGACTAGTAGCTAAAGGTTTTAAGCAAATTCATGGTATTGACTATGATGTAACTTTTTCTCCAGTCGCGATGTTCAAGTCCATTAGGATCTTGCTTGCTATTGCAGCATACCACGATTATGAGATCTGGCAGATGGACGTCAAAACTGTGTTTCTGAATGGAAACCTCCTCGAGGAAGTGTACATGACACAACCTGAGGGTTTTGTAGATCCAAAGCATACTGGTAGAGTATGCAAGCTGCATAAGTCCCTTTATGGACTAAAGCAAGCTTCTCGAAGCTGGAATCTTCGATTCGATGATGCAATCAAACAGTTTGGTTTCATCAAGAATGAAGATGAACCTTGTGTCTACAATAGGGATAGTGGGAGCACAGTTGTCTTCCTTGTTTTGTATATAGATGACATACTACTCATTGGGAATGACATTCCTTCACTACAGTCTGTGAAGACTTGGTTGGGGAATTCCTTCTCAATGAAAGACTTAGGTGAAGCAGCCTATATTCTAGGCATAAAGATCTATAGAGATAGATCTAAGAGATTGCTTGGCCTAAGTCAGAGTACATACATTGATACCGTTTTGCAACGGTTTGTCATGCAGAATTCCAAGAAGGGAAATCTGCCAGTGTCACATGGCGTGAGTCTTTCGAAGACTCAAGGTCCCTCTTCTAGAGAGGAGAGAGACCGCATGAGCAAGATCCCTTATGCCTCAGCCATAGGATCTATCATGTACGCCATGTTATGTACTCGTCCTGATGTCTCGTATGCTTTGAGCATGACGAGCAGATACCAGTCTGATCCAGGTGAACGTCACTGGATAGCAGTCAAGAATATTCTTAAGTACTTGAGAAGGACTAAAGAATATTTCTTGATATTTGGAGGCGAAGAGGAGCTAACTGTAAAAGGTTACAGTGATGCAAGCTTCCAAACTGACCAGGATGACTATAGATCGCAGTCAGGGTTCGTGTTTTGCTTAAATGGTGGCGCTGTCAGCTGGAAGAGTTCAAAGCAGGATACAGTTGTTGATTCTACAACAGAAGCTGAGTACATTGCTGCATCTGAGGCAGCAAAGGAGGCAGTTTGGATCCGCAAGTTCATTACTGAGCTTGGAGTGGTTCCTAGCATAGCCGACCCAGTACAGCTCTATTGTGACAACAATGGAGCTATTGCGCAGGCTAAGGAACCTCGTTCACACCAGCGGACCAAACACATACTACGGCGTTTCCATCTCATTCGAGAGATCATCGATCGAGGAGATGTGAAGATATGCAGAGTACCCACAGAGGCTAACATTGCAGATCCCTTGACCAAGGCTTTGGCACAGACTAAGCATGATGGTCACACTAGGTCATTGGGTATTAGATACTACAGTGATTGGCACTAGTTCTAGTGGGAGATTGTTAGTGAGAGCCCTAGAGCCAATCATGTGATGGTTGTTGTATGGACTCATTGTATCATATTTCATATATATATATAAAGGCATTTGATTATGGTTATTATACTTACTTGTATTGGTGCCAAATAACTAAGTGTAATAACGTCCTTGGTAGTAGGTTCATATCTATATCAATCGATTGGTTGAATCGATAGTGAGATGATATAGAGAACACTACTCTTAATTATTCCTAGTCAAGTATTAACATTCAGGGACAATGTTAATGCATAGAGACTAGCATGTAGGTCAACACGATGACTTGATCTCACAAGT